>JWJB01010356.1:0-34256 GCA_000812895.1 Rutstroemia sydowiana
GACTCCTTATCGAAAGTGGCTCCACCTCCATCTCTGAAGTCACGAGACCTCGTCTCGAATGGCCTTTTTTCGAATGGTTTCCTGGCAGAGAAAGATGAATCCTGTGAATCATAGGATCTTCTCTCGAATGGCTTCTTTTCAAAAGGTTTCCTCGGGGAGAAAGAGGAATCCCGTGTATCGTAAGATCCCCTCTCAAATGGTTTCTTTTCAAAGGGTTTCCTGGGAGAGAAAGGGGAATCCCGTGTATCGTAAGATCCTCTCTCAAATGGTTTCTTTTCAAAGGGTTTCCTGGGAGAGAAAGGGGAATCCTGTGTATCGTAAGATCTTCTTTCAAATGGTTTCTTTTCAAAGGGTTTCCTGGGAGAGAAAGAGGAATCCTGTGTATCGTAAGATCTTCTTTCAAATGGTTTCTTTTCAAAGGCTTTCCTGGGAGAGAAAGAGGAGTCTTCCGAGCCATGCGAAAAGGATCTTTTCTCAAATGGTCTCTTTTCAAAGGTTTTGCTGGAAGAGAAAGGTGAATCTTGTGAATCGAAAGATCTTCTCTCAAATGGTTTCTTTTCAAATGATCTTTTGGGATAGGCGGATGAGTCTTCCGAGCCATGAGATCTTTTGTCAAATGGTCTTTTTTCAAAAGGGCTTTTAGTAGGGTCTCGTGAGTCATAAGATCTTCTCTCAAATGGCTTCTTTTCGAAGGTGCTGCTTCTATCCCCGTCTTGAGCCTCAGAAGATTTTACACCACTATATGAAGACCTAGACCCATCCCAAGTGCCCGATTTTGCATCGCGGAAGGACGATACATTGGATTGAGCCCTATTAGGTCTGGACGAGCCATACCGGGATGGTTTGTCCCCTGGTACTTGGAATCCGCGACTACCATAGTCTGACTCATCTCTGTCAAAACGTCTTCCACTGTTATGCTTATTCTTTGAATCAAACTGTTTGCCAGAAGACTTGTCATTTTCTCTGAAACCAACACCGTGAGATCTTCGAAGTCCACGGTTGATTCCAGAATTTACGGAGGCATTGTTGACGGCGCACGATGAGAATAGCTGGGCTGATAGAGTAGCATTTAGTCTCGTGGGGAATCTAACACCTTTATAGGAAAGGAGCCTGCTCATTGCATTAAACTCCGAGATATTATAAAAAAACTTGAATTGGATTATTCTCCAAAATTTCCTTGAAGAAATAATATTAACTAGGGCCAGGATTTAATTTTGCCGATATATTACCGATCCGAGGCATTGGAAGCGGCCCCACCCCACCTCTTAAAGTGCAGTACCGTAGAACGCGTGAATAAGTAGGTACTATTTGCTTTATTAAGTTCACAAATTCCAAATAGTACAACGCCCTCATTTTCCTTTGCATTTTTTCCTCTCATTTGGTTAATACACACTTGCCTTTTCGAACATACCAAAATCCATTCATTTGCCCCTCTAACGACGCGCCTCCTTTCTCTACAGCGCGCCTGGGTTAGATACATAAGGCGGGAAACATTTCACAGCTAACTCGGCTTTGTCGCAAGCCAATTCTGGCAGGTTCTACTTTGATTCTGTTTGTTAGTATGGAAAGGAGGAGTCATCTTTTAAAGCATACGCTAATCATTTACTGAAAGCTACTAGTCCACTTCTCTATGGCAACAATCGAAAATCTTGATAGCGATCACATCAAAAGGGCACAATGAATGTCTCTGATATCGATGTGGATAGCGACATTTCTGATTCATCAAAGAAGATTAACGTGAACAATGCTGGAGTCAATGGTCGGAACTTATTGCTAGAGAATAAAGATAATGAAGACAATATTATGGAAGACATAGGAGAAATAGAACAGGCAAGTGAAGAAGAAGACGAGGAAGAGAGTGACGACGATACATTTCGCACACCGAGTCCGAATCTAGCCGAAGAGAGACCATCTCAACTGGACTCAGTACTTTCACATCGATTCCGCGAATCTCCCCAGAAGTCCTCGAAAGCAACTCCACAAAGTAATGGTGAAAATGAGGATACGATTGTAGTTATGGTCCCACAACCAAAACGTGCATGGGAATATGAGTCCTTTCCGGGAGATACTACTGTCGAGTCTGTTCTGGAAGAGTTGAAGGGACCTGGTGGTAAGAAGCTGTATAGAGTCGAATACGCGGATGGGAAAGAAGAAAATGTGAGTTGAGCTATCTACTTCAATGAACTTTTGTAGGCCGTCTGGGTTACAGTCCTTTTCCCTTTTTCCAATGCGCAAATAGTGTACAAAGGCGGGATGTGAATAGTATTCTTGTTGCCTGACTCCTACAAGAATAAACTCACCTGGGCAGACTGTAAGAATAGTTTGGCGCGCGCCTATTCCACTCGTTGGGTTATTTCGAGTTGACGATATATATATATGATCAACCAGAGTTCAAATTCTGTTGAAACATACACAAACTTTCATTATAGTGTGGCGAGAACTTGTCAAAGCATTATCAGGAAATCTCCATTTGTGTTCTGCGAAGCTGCGAAGTTCAAGGATTCACTTCTTTCCTTAGGACGACGATATCAACGTAGTTCTTGTTGTCGTACAAAGATAGCTTTATTATTCTCAACACTATTTAGAATTAATTGAAAAATTACTTCATTTTCTCAATTCCTTTATTTTTCAACTATCCTGACCACAGCTGGAATAAAATATCAAATATGCCCTCTATATCTCTATCTCTCAGGTCGGCAGTGTCGATGGAGCAGGGACCCACTTCCCATCTGAACAACGGTGCTAAACTACCCGTAGTATGTGACCTGACGATTTCACTTTTATCCTTCAAAGTTTTATTTCAAATATTTTCTTTGTGCAAAGCATTAAAATTCTGGGAATAATTGCTGACTTTGAAATAATCACAGATCACATACAATAAGTTATCAAGTCTTCGTAACGGGATGAATGCTTTAGATTCTTACAGCAATAGAGACTCGGATGCCGAGGACTCAATTGTTGTTGAAAGCAAATCAAGTTCTGAGCCTGCTAGCGGCATGTCTTCTAGAACTGGCAAGCGTACACGCCGCCAGCCACCTAATAATGGGTTTGTTGCAAGCTTTGGTTCAAGCTCTGAAGATGAATCATCAATGAAGACCGTACCGAAGAAACGACGTCTTTTGCAGGGTACTATATCAGCAGCTTCTTTCGCCAATGCTCGCAGGAGTGCCAGAGTCAGCAGTCGGCCGTCTGCGCGACCAATTACTGATGACAACTCTGATGATGACGAGGAACAAGACTCAGAATCTGATAACGATCTGGGAAATAAGCGTCGTGCAACAAGATTTGCCGGCAACACGCGAACTAAGTCAACTAAGTCAAGTACTTCGAAGTTTGCAGATGACGAAGATGAACTCGCTGGTGATATCGACATAGATTCAGAGGGCAGCGACGTGGTATATTCTGCGCCTAAGAGAAAGAAGCAACCAAAGGAACCTGCTCGAAAAGCAGGACGTGGACGGCCACGCAAGGTTGAAACCCCGGAGAGTTCGCCAGAACGACCAACGCGTGTTTCTGGACGTGGAAACAAGGCTAAAAAGAGCATGAGGGAAGTGGATATGGACGAAGAGCTGTATGCTGACGACGCGGATGAAAAGGCTGCACCCAAAATTATTAGCATTCGAGAGGTTTACCAACCACTACCTAAGCAAAACCACTTCCGACTAGTCCATGATCAAGATTGCGACGTCTGTGGCGGCAGTGGCCGAAATTCAAGTAAGGGTGTTAGTGAGCTTGTTTATTGTCAAGGCTGCTCTTCTTCGATTCACAAAATCTGTCTTGGCTACCGCAGTAACCGTGAGCATATGGTTACGAAGATTGGCCACGAAAACTTTGTTTTACAGTGTCGACGCTGCATTGGCCTCGCAGTAAAAAAAGATCCTATTGCGCCTCAACTAGGTACTTGTACGGTCTGCAAGCAGCCAGGCCCATCATGCGCTGCATTCTCAATTAAAAAGACCACAAAGCAGGAAGAGAAGCTTAGAGATGACAACGGAGGAGACGACCCAATCACTGAAGTCCGCGAAAATCTTATCAACAACCCAGACAATGTCTTGTTCAGGTGTCGTGGCTGCCAGCGTGGATTTCATTTTGAACATTTGCCTCCCCTGTTGGAGGATTCATCTACCCCTGATGGTTTGGAAGAGCTCCGCAACGAAAGATACAACGAATATACCGAAAACTGGCAGTGCAAAGAATGCTCAGTCGCTAGAAAGCTTCAAACACTTGTTGCATGGAGACCTTCAGACCCCGGATCGTACGTGGAAGGGCAGGAATTTGACATGTTTAGTGAAGACGACAAAGAATATCTTGTTAAGTGGGATCAAAAGTCATACTTCCAATGCTCTTGGGAACCTGGCGCATGGGTATGGGGTGTCGCCGCCGCCGCGATGCGTAAAGCATTCGTTCGCCGAAATGAAGGTATCAACAAGCTTCCAAAGTTGACCGAGGAGGAGGCAATCCCCGAGGAGTTCCTTCGCATGGAAATTGTCTTTGATGTCGAGTACGATCGTTCCTTTCAGCCCAAATCTGAAGCTCACGACAAAGCTCATATCGACCATGTCGACAGGGTCTTTGTCAAGTTTAGAGGACTTCCGTATGACGAGTCTGTTTGGGAGCACCCACCTTCACCAGAAGATACCGATCGATGGAGCGAATTTGTTGCAGCTTACAACGAATACATTATGGGTAAATACTTTAAACATGTACCTGTGAAGATTCTACAGGACCGCATCGATGGTTTCCGTTCATTGGACTTTCAGAAGAAAGTAGAGCTAAAGAAACAGCCTTCAGGCCTTATTGGTGGCGAAATGATGTCGTATCAAATGGACGGTTTGAATTGGCTTCTTTACAATTTTCATCAAAAGAAGAACGTAATATTGGCCGATGAAATGGGGCTTGGTAAGACAATTCAGATCATCTCTTTAATGGCCTCACTTGTTAAAGACAAACCAAAAGTAAGTGCTAGATAGCCAGAAGTTAAGCAATTGCCATGTTAACGTTGTTTGATTAGTGCTGGCCGTTCCTTGTGGTCACTCCAAATTCAACTTGCCCAAACTGGCGTCGAGAGATCAAAAAATGGGCACCAGATCTTCGAGTCGTGGCATACTATGGCGCCAAATCTGCCCGTGATATGGCAATGCAATATGAATTATACCCCGACGGCTGTTCAGACCTGCGCGCTCACGTTGTGATCACGTCGTATGAAGCTCCAGTTGATGACCATAGTAGACAGTTCTTTAAAAAGGTCAAATGGGCTGGTATGATTGTGGATGAAGGCCAACGTTTGAAGAATGATGAGAATCTTCTCTATGGTGCCTTAACGGCATTAAAAGTTCCATTCCAGGTCCTCTTAACGGGCACGCCACTGCAGAACAACAAACGGGAGTTATTCAATCTTCTCCAATTCCTTGACGATTCTCTTGACGCAGCACAACTTGACGAGGAATACGCAGAATTGACAAAGGACAATTTGCCGGAATTGCATGAGCTTATCCGGCCCTTTTTCTTACGGAGAACCAAGCTACAAGTGCTCAAGTTCTTGCCGCCCATGGCACAAGTCATCCTACCAGTAACAATGAGTGTGCTCCAAAAGAAGCTTTACAAGTCCATCCTTGCGAAGAACCCAGAATTGATCAAGTCGATATTTGGCCAGAGCAAGAAAACTCTTCGGCCAACCGAACGGGGTAATCTAAATAACATTTTGATGCAACTGCGAAAATGTCTATGCCATCCGTTTGTATACAGCTCAGCTATTGAAGAGACATCATTAGTCCCTGACTCTCAAGTTCATCGCAACCTTATTGACGCTTCTTCTAAGTTTCAACTCCTAGAAATCATGCTTCCGAAGCTACGAGAACGTGGGCACCGAGTTTTGATTTTCAGTCAATTCTTGAACCAACTTGATATTGTAGAGGATTTCCTTAATGGCCTTGAATTGCCTTTCAGACGATTGGATGGTACTATTAATGCCTTGGAAAAGCAAAAACGCATCGATGAGTTCAATGCTCCAGATTCACCCCTCTTCGCCTTTCTTCTCTCTACTAGAGCCGGTGGAGTTGGCATCAATTTGGCAACTGCAGATACAGTGATTATCATGGTAAGTTGGTTGCATCTGATAAGGGCTACAAATTGTGCTAATATTCCGATATAGGACCCTGATTTTAACGTAGGTAGCGAATAAGAAGTCCCAAAGAGTATACTAACTGTTCATAGCCACACCAAGACATTCAAGCCCTGTCCCGTGCTCATCGCATTGGCCAAAAGAAAAAGGTTCTTGTTTTCCAACTAATGACAAAGGATAGCGCAGAAGAGAAAATCGTCCAAATTGGCCGCAAGAAAATGGCACTTGATCAAGCATTGATTGAAACTATGGATGCTGAAGATGATGCTGGAGTTGACCTGGAGTCTATTCTCAAGCATGGTGCAGAGGCACTTTTCAATGATGATGATAAAAACGACATTCACTACGACGCTGCCTCAGTTGACAAACTTCTAGATCGAACTCAAGTCGAGAATACCGATACTAATGATGAGAAGACTGCCGAGTCCCAGTTCTCACATGCTCGCGTTTGGGCACAAGACAAAGGGATTCTTTCGGACGATGTTGAAGACGTTATTAATGAATCATCTGCTCCAAATGCATCAGTGTGGGATGCTATTCTAAAGCAACGTGAAGCAGATGCGGCCGAGGAAGCTGTTAGGAACAGACAGACCTTTGGTCGTGGAAAGCGCAATCGACAGGTATGTTTCATTATTTCCAATCCAAAAACTGCTTTCGCTGACTGTGCAGGCCATCGACTACGAAAAGTCACAAATGGAGCTCGATGAAATGATTGATTCGCCACCGAAGCATGACCGCCGTCGAAAGAGGGAATCGATGAGCGATACTGAATTTGCCGCAGCAGGAGGTTCCGACGGAGAGGATTCAGATGGACTTGGGGTGGGAGAGATCGATCCAAGAGAATTGGAGACAAATATGAAAGGTACGAAGTCAAGAAAGCGTGTCGGTTCTCATCAACCAGCGAAAGCGTCAATCCAACCTACAAAAATCCACAAGATGGGGGAGTTTCGCCTCAAATTAGATTTCTCATCGCCTTCCAAGTCGGTTAGGCAGCATGGCTCAGGAAAGAGAACATTTGACTCTGCCAGAAACCTGTCACAGTCTAGCAAGAAGGCAAATCTCTGCGTAAGACCAGTTCGCGGCAAAGAGCGCCTTATGGAATCTCCTCGGAAGCCGAAGAGTACTGCCAAGCCAAGAAGCGCGATTGCTACGAACGCTCATGCGAGATCAACCAAACTCCAAACTCCAGGAACTGTCGTAGAGCAAGGCTTGATAACGGTTTCTGATAAAGGTCCATCCAAAGCTAGCACAAAGGCCCGGAAAACAAAAGTTGTTATCCTACAAGTGGCAAAAGCAAAGGTGGACGATGACCAGGCCAGTGCCGAACAAGGTTTGGAGGCATTGCCACCCGTTCCTGTCAAGGTACAGGGGCCTCAAAGGCAGTCTTTGAGCACCAATTCTCTTCGTACAGCGACTGAAGTGGCTGGAAGTGTGGCGTCTCAAACAGCTGACAATAAGCAGTCGACAATGAACAAGAATGGCAACCGCCACAACAGTATCCTCGAAAGCCAATCCTTCCACAGGCCCCCGAACAAAACCAGTATCTAACCGAAGAGGGCTCCGAACTACAAGTGAAGACCACAAAGAAACGAGGACGCCCATCTGGATATCGTAACAAACCCAAGGATAAAGAATCTAGTACCCCCCTTCTTGTATACTCTTCAGCTCCATCACTACAGCCACAAAATCTAGCAATCGAAGCACCACACCCGCAAATTGAAACCCTTTCTCTCACACAACCAAGCACTTCAGTCCCATTACGAGGTTCACCCGATCAGCATCCACTCACCAACGAAGTAAAACCAACCCAGCAACCACGAACCTATGGCCAGTGCTCCAATTGCTTAGAATTCCATGGCCATAGGCCTTGTAAGGCCAAGACCAAACCGCAAAATCATCGACAATGCCCTGAATGTCGAGGTCTCCATGTTCCAGGGCCCTGCAAAGCCGATATCATGGAATACTGCAATCTTTGCGGCATAGCTCATTTCGGTGGTCCGGCGCTTTCATGTCCCCATCTCCAATCGAATGTCCAGATTCGTCTGATGCTGGATGCACTGAGATCGAGTACGGAGCCCCCACACCTTGTTGCGGGTGCAGTCAAATTACTCAGACAAGAGTTAAAGAATCGGGCGAAGAAAAGACAATCAGATGGCAATGCCAGTAATGGACTTGGTCACAGTCATGCTCATTGATTCTGGTTCTTTCAACACTCATACGGTCGATAAAGTGCACGAATCTCTAATTAGCATTTTATTATTTTTCCTATCTGCGCGCCTACCTTTTTATTTACAATTCGACTCTCGCAATTTCCTTACCAGTGCATTTCTGTTCATATGTTAGTTATTTGGAGCGATTCTCCCTCACAAAAGTCGATAGTATGAGCTTGCACGGCGGTCATTGGCTGGTGCTAACATGGAACTGGCGTTTTTAGGATGGTAGGGCACATAGATGGAGGGTTGTGGAGAGAGAATTACAAGCAATGAAGGAAGGTGCAGATATGAGAAAGTCGAAGCAAGCAAAATTTTATGGCGGTAGCATCAACACACATTCACGGTCATAAATAGAGAAGACATTAGAGCCTTTCGGCAATACCAACATCAATACGTTAGCATGGAATCACCAAATTCAGGGAGTTGTGATGAGGCCCCGGGATTTAGTATGTAGGGTGCTGGGTAGAATATTCTCATTCGTAAATTCCTTCCTGGTTAGTAGAATAACCTCTTAGGTTCTGCTTTCTTCCACACTCTGTCATTTGACACTTCACAAAATGGCCCTTCGTCTCCCATTGGAACATGACAAGTTTGTTGTTCATTCCCATTACACATTAATTACACCATACCTCCAAACAGACGTAGCATTTGCGTGCCTACCTACTACATGTAAATCGGATTCACATCGTTCTCAGGGTTATTAAAAATTATATCTCTCATATTATATTCGTCCAGGTAATACCACTTTCCATATCAGAGATTGCTCGGCCAAAGGAAATAAAGCTCTGCAAAGTTATACGCTCTGTCTCACCGACTACATATCAACCGTAGGTAGGGCTCAGCCAGAATGTCTGTCGCATAAACCGTTTCCTTCTGACTTCCTCGATTACGCTGCTTCCAAGGCAAGTTACCCTCTTACTCATCAACACACCCTAACCCCACTTCACTTCCCCAAATCCAGCGCTAAGGCAAATATGCAAACTCCATCCACTCACACGCCCAATCAGCCATTGCCACATTACTCCATCTCAACATCGCCCTCCGCCTGTTCAGCAGCGTCCTCGATCACACAAGTTTCCTCCTTAATCTTGACACGCTTCCTCTCTCCGCCCTCACCACTATCACCATCATCATTACCCTGTCTGCCTTGGCCCTCGCCATTCTCCATAATCTTATACTCCTTATCAAAAATACCACTGCCGAACGTAGCACCCTCGAGAAGAGGATCATACGGTGAAAGTAGATTGGCGGATGTGGGAGTGTAGTCGGGTGGGAAGGCGGTGGAACTCGGTTCGGTGTTGTAAAATGAGGAGGGGTTGAGATCGAATTGGCTTAGTTCACTGAGACGACGGAGGCGCGGGAGTGGCTCGATTTTGATTCTGTGGATTGTGGAGAGGGAGGTTAGTTGTTGTTGGGGTTGGGAAGGAAAGCAAATAAAACAGAGGCAGGAACGAGAATGTAGAAGCTTACTTGGGCACGTCGGGAACTTGGTATAGTTCGTTCTTGTGAGTATGGCCGCGATGCTCAGGTGCAGGTTCTTCTTTCCTAATTTTAGACTTTTGCTCGGTATGATGGCCACCGCTGACGGCGGAGCTGTTGCTATTTTATTAGTTCATCCATCCGCATGATCTTACACAGCGCACTAGACCAAGATAATAGGCACTGAATAAACGCTTACCTCCAGTCACCACTACTACCCCCTCCACTTCTTCCATGACCATACCATCTATCGTGATTAGCTTTTCTGTAATCTTTTGAATAACGTTCTCCTCTCTCGCGGTCCCTTTCCTTTTCTCTTTCGTCATCCCTAACACTTCTATGTCTCTCACCCTCACGCTCACGACTCTTGCGCTCCGACTTCTTCCAGCCCGTTCTTGAAGTAGGATCTTTCTCAAACTCCCACGCAGGACGCGCTTCAAACATACCATGGTGGAAACGTCTGCCGTCTGCCATGATGCTTCCTTTGCGGTGATCGCATCTTTTGGAGACTATTCTGTTGGGGTGCTGTCAGATACCAGTTTTCTATGTATGTACATATTATATTGCGGCGTTTTTAAATTGTAAAAATCTCTCTTTTCCACTCTGCTTTTGTTTTGTGGGGAATTGAAGGTAGGAAGGGAAGGGGAATATAAGGTTAATAATAAACAAAAAGAACAGAAAATCAAAAGTAATACTTCTCTCTAGGAGGACGGTTCGGATCGTAGAAAGGACATGGCACATTATCAATTTGCTCGCGAGTGTGGACGATATGCAAGTGACAAATTGTAGTCATGAGAACTTTGCAATTGCAGTCAAGGTAGGTGATGATCGTTGTTCCGCACATGGTAGGCGGTTGAAGTTAAAAGGTTCGATTAAAATAACGAATTCTAAGTTGTGGATATGAAATGGCGTTGTGGGATTTGAGCTCTTGATAAAAGCTCTATTTGGTATCTGTGAGAAAAACAGAAACGTAATTAAGTTTGGTATGATGGTTAAGAGAGTTGTAGAAGAAATAATTCTTCATCAACCAAATGATTTTTGGTTGTTTGGTTTTGGAGTTGTACGGTAGGAATATTGGTTGAGATGGGAAGTAAAAAGTTGAGAATTGAGAATTGAGAGTTGAGAATTGAGAGTTGAGAGTTGAGAGTTGAGAATTGAGAGTTGAGAATTGAGAGTTGAGAATTGAGCGTTGAAAGTTGAGAGTTGAAAGTTTGAGTAGGAAAAACAATGAAAAGTATTAATCATATACTGGTAATGAAGGATTGAGAATAACTTCAGCCGAGGCTACGGTAGGAAATAAAACTGAAAGGAAGGTCGGGCTATCTAGGAATTGAAGGGTGAATTGAGAATGAATGTGAATGGGAGTGAATTTGCTTGTAGTTGGATGAGTTAAAGGAATTCCCCTCACTTTCTTATATAGATCAGGTTTGGTAGAACCCACGAGCAAGTCACTCCATGTAAATATAACTATCAAAGAGTTTCTCGCAATATTCTAGCTTGCAAATGCTTTGAGGATCGAAATTGTAGATACTCATACAAAATAGCCAGATGTCTACCTCCTTATCCTCACCAGATCCTCCATCCGCCCCTTAATCAGATGTCAAATCAATAACCTCATGGCCTTTGTATTTACCTTCGCCATCAATATTGTTACGAGCTACACCGTGTCGTCCACCTCGATTTCGTTGATTTTGATTTCCGGCCACGGGAGTAGAAGAGCTGTTCGAAGCCATAGTTCCACTAGCTAAGTCTTGAATTAGTTTCTATCTATAGTAGGAGGGGTACGGAGCCGTTGAGACATACCATCCCTTGAGAATTTATCAGGAGCTCCCATTCCAGAACTTCTCCTTCTCAGCTCATCATCTCTCCGTTCCTTCTTTACACCCAAATCCGGGTCATAGTAGGCGTCTATTTCCATATTTTCTGCCGTCTGCTGTACATCTGCATCATAGTCGTAGTCTTGAAGGCCCTCGCCATTGTCTGGATAATTTTCTGGCATCGCATCGACTTCCATGTGTTGGTCATCGGAATTTTGGAATTGAGCTTCATATGCCAGATGAGTTTTAGCCTTAGCAAGTGCCTTGTCCGAATTCTGAGCCTGCTTTTCCAAAAGTTGTTGCCTCCATATCATCAGTACCATACAGTGTATATATCAACAGTGCAACCTACCTGAGTCTCTTCTTCTTCTTGTTCTTGCCCTCCACTACCGAACCTTGGGATGCTCCTTTCGATGTCTCTTTCTCGGCGTCTTTCTCAACCAACTGGGGATCCTTTGAAAGCCTAGATTTTTCAATAGCTGTGGCCATCTTCTTTAGGTCCGATCGCGACCCTTCAAATCCTTCGTCTTTCAATCTTTTTTGCACTTGTTTCCGCCGAATTCTCCTATCGCGATTTCTATAGTTCGTCAGCCCTAAGCCTTGTGGGAACTCGGATAATACGTACTCTTGTCTTTTATCCATTAGAACTTTGTCAGCGTTCTTTTCTTCTGCATCTGCCATGGCATCATCTTCTACATCTTTTGCCAAGGAATGAGCCTGAAGTGG
This sequence comes from Rutstroemia sydowiana, assembly GCA_000812895.1. Taxonomy (NCBI): domain Eukaryota; kingdom Fungi; phylum Ascomycota; class Leotiomycetes; order Helotiales; family Rutstroemiaceae; genus Rutstroemia; species Rutstroemia sydowiana. Next base: position 12,357 of record JWJB01010356.1, read on the forward strand.
TGGTTCAAGATCTGGTTGGTGTAATTGAGGTGTATGATGTGGCTGAGGCTTCATCCACTCTTCTTGATACGGGACCCTCTTGTCATCCTCTGCGAGCATATTGTCAATCTGTTCCTCCAGACTGATAGCCCTTCTTTCTGTCTCTGGAAGTTCCGAGTCGTCCATTTCAACATCCTTGGATTGATTCTGCTCCTTGGTAAGACCTGGCAATTCGGCTTCAAGTTCTTGCACCCCAGCTTCCCGCTCGACCTTGGCTCGCAATTCCATTTCTCTTCGAACTGCCTGTCTAGATTTGCGACTCGCATTTAGAAGTTCTAGAGGGTGGATAGGCTTCAGCCCTGTCCCTCTGTGGTACTCTTCAGCATGCGCTTGTAATGTTGCTTCATGACTAGCCGCCTTTACTGCATCGCCGTGCGCCTTTGCAAGCTTCCAAGTAGGGATTGTCGGCATTATGGGTACGATTCTATGTGCTTTGACTTTTGAAGGACGTTTAGTAGGCACTTTGGCCGATTTTCCTTTTGCGGTCAGGAAATGCCTATGTTCTGCCAAAAGCTCGTCGATACTGGCTTGGTGCTGTGCTGCTTCAGCATTAACTGGATCTTCGATGTTTGGTTGGTTATCGGAAGGCTCCAAGCTCATCCTGTCCGCATTCTCTTCTCCTGTCTCCTTGCCATCCATCCGCCTGTATACCGTCCTACGCTTCGCCTTCTCTGCAAGCCCAACCCAATCTGTACTTCTCCAATCTACCCTGTAGGCTAGCCCACCCCACTCCCCTTCATACCAATTTCTGTTTGTTAGAATCATCCGATCACTCTGCCCCAACTCTCGGTCGCCGTTTCTCTCCAGTACACTTAAATTCGTACAGTTCTTCCAATTCCTGCCATGCCATTGTACCGTTTCCTCTACTTCTTTAGCTTTTAACGCATCATAGAATTCACCACCCCAAAGCCTGCCACAAAAAAGCTCACTGGTATCTCTTTGCGGGCGTGTCTTACATGAACATCCGCCATGGTTGATGTTGATGTGTGCATGTTTGACGTGGGCACAGCTAGTTGCGATTTCCATAACTTCTATCCCCTCGTTGCGCAATATTTGAACTTGACTGACCTGAGTAGGGCATAATAGAATGTGAGCGTACTGGCCCCAGCAATCCGTGTAGGTTGTCTTTAAAATGAAGCACATCGTGTATCGAGCTTTCTTCGTCAAAAATTGATGATACAAAGGGAATATATGGTAACGAAATTTGAAGGTTGTTATAGTTGTAATTTGAGTTTTGCGGAGGAAATAATTTAGAAATTGGGTAGCTACGCGATCCACGTGAAATTAGAATTGAGACGATAACAAGTTTGAGTTAATTGAAAATTGAGATCCAGATGTTAATTTAAGTCGTTATCTTCAGTGTGCTATTTGCATGAAAGGATGAGATGTCTCGAAACTAAAAAGTTCACCTTTAGCCACATCTAAAATCATTGAAGAGCAAAGGCAACTTCACTTTCACTTTGTCAACTTCCGTCACACCTCACTTACGATGAAAAAGTTGTCAGTTAATAAGCCTCGATGCCATTTTTATGATTGATACTTCGCAAAAATGGATGCTTAATCCGATCTGTTCCTAAGAATACTACTCACATATTGTGAAATGCAGCGTACCTCCATCTACAACCAACCCTCTATCATGTACACATTCTCCACTTGAGTATCTTTGATTGCCTAAATTGGAAGCTATGGAACCTGTAACAAGCTCGTTTGGTAGAAATCAATAGATACCTAAAAACACTTTAGTACTGAAGATCTGAAGATTACCAACTTATTTATTAACCTGGTCTTTGAGATATCCAAGAGCACACATAGCACGCTCACCTATCAATGCTCACCTATCAATGCTTTCCTTCAGATTTTGAGCAATGGCCTTGACTTCTTCATACCCTTTGACTTTGTTGTCGTCCGCAAAACCGTAGAGTACCGAGGTGCGAAGCCTGATTATGTGAGCATATTTTCAATATTATCTGGGTACAAACCACAGCATATGTGCACTAATTGATATGTATATATATTCTGTCAAAGTATTAGACGAGCACCCGATCATCCTAGTCAATTAAAAAGCAGTCATATTAAAACGCCTCGAATATATTTGCAGATCTCAGACTTTCAAAAAAACATCTCTTGATAGACTACGCCTATTGCTATTACACCTTACAAAAATGCGAAAGCCCATCCCTTATCTCCATTGCCATATCGACCCCACAACGCAAGAATCAACGATGAGGTAGAAGAACAGACGTAAAGTAGAACCGTTGTGATTCAGATCCATTCTTGACCACGAATGAGGAAATAGATGAGGAAAGACAAAGATCTTGCGAAAGAAGAACACAGACACAGAAGAAATAGCATGGCATAAGTATGCGGAAGAAAATCGTCGTCCATTTATGCCGAGATGATGTGTCGGAATCCCGAGGTTTAGGAGATGGCCGATGCCGTGAGGGGTATTTCCACCAGGTATCGATCAAAGAAGGTGATAGATTGATGCCGATGAAGAGGCGCCATGCACAGTCTGTAAGCACACATATCGTCTTGGTAGCATGCAACCTATCATCCAACATAGGGAGCCAGTTTCGCAGCAAAAATAGAATCCGATCGCATTAGAAAAAGAGAAGACTGAAAATGGTAGCTTTACAGAACAATGCACTTCTTTTTGTTCTTCTCCTTCTTGGTCAAAAGTGCAGCACGAGTAGCATGTTCGAAAACCTCACGAACACCCTCATTAGTCTTTGCCGAACACTCAAGAGACTTGTAAGCGCCAATCTTATCGGCAACCTTTTGAGCCTATCGGGAAAATAGTATTAGCACATTTCTCGGCTTTGCTGCGCTCTATCAAATAATTGACACGCGGAGCACTATCTGTCAGACAATTTCTTACCTGTTCTTCTGAAACCGGGTTTTGGTTGGTCTTGTGTAGCTCTTCAATAGTTTTGGGGTCATGACGCAAATCCTTCTTGCAACCAACGAGAATGATGGGAAGACCGCTGCAGAAGTGAAGAACTTCAGAGATCCACTGTTGTTAGAGCACGTGTTAGCATTTGTCTTATCATAGCAGTAGCCAGAAGATTGAGGTTGGACCATACCTTCTCCTGAACGTTGTCAAGGGAATCGGGTGAGTCAACGGCGAAACAGATCAAGATAACGTGTGAATCGGGATATGATAGAGGTCGGAGACGATCGTAATCTTCTTGTCCAGCTGTATCCCATAGAGCCAACTCAACGTGCTTTCCATCAACTTCGACATCGGCAACATAGTTCTCGAAAACAGTTGGGACGTAAACCTATGGCAGATAACCGTCAGTACTTAAATTCCAATTTGTATATAGTTTCTTCATCAAAAAGCTTCGTTGTTGATATCCGTTGGCGGTTGACGCGATGGCCGCGTACGTAGTTCGCAAGAATGGTAAGGAGTCGGTGAAAAGCTTACCTCTGGGAAAGTACCCTTGGAGAAGACGCTGTGAAATTGTCAGTACAAATGATTTCAAACAGGTCTATCTTTCACGAAACCGTTGATAGATGGGACGGTGGGTTTCTACTTACATCAACAAGCAGGTCTTACCGCAGGCACCATCTCCGACAATGACAAGCTTTCGGCGGATTTCTGCCATTTTTAGCGGACAAGATAATAGAAGTTGTAAGAAGAGAACGAATAAGTCGAGTTATTTATTAAGTTGTAATGTGTTTAAGTAAATCGTATGTTTCGTTGCAGATGGAAGTTCGTTAATTGAAAAGGTTGTTGAAGGAAATGAAGTCAAGAAGGCAGACAAGATGGAGAAACCTAATAGCTAACAATATAGTTGCCTTATATAATCAATTAATATACCTGAGGCAATCAAGTACAATAAACAAGAAAAATAAAATAAAATAAAATAAAAAAAAGCTTATACAAATAAAATATAGGTACCGTACAATAAATTAAGGTCAATTATTACTCATTTACTAGGTAAAAATTTTATTTTTTATTATTGGAAGATTGGAAGAAATAACCTGGCAGGGCATAAAATGCTAGGTAGTTACCCAGCCCAGACGCCTAGCCCAGGTAGGTGTCATTCAGTATAAGTGACTGATTCACCGTACCTAGGTACAGTAGTATTGTACGGAGTACCCGTTTTTTGAATACAACTACCAAGTTATCAACCACTATCAGATTCATTTTCTATTTTGTTTACTTGATTTTACTATTTCTAGGGGTAATAATAATATATGCAAGATTAGAGAGAGCCCTCAGTAGTTATGAAACCCATCTACTTACTATCTTTCGTCGCTATAGAGTACAGTCTGTAACTATATGTGAATAGGTCTAAAAGTTGGTATTTAGATGCAATATGTAACTCCATCGATACCAATTACTGTATGAAGTACATACAGTATGTATAACTACAAACAAAAGTATGAGTTGATGTAGGGCTCTGGCTAGAATTATCATTATCCATTCGTGTATATATTTATGAGATACCAAGGCAGTTAATACCAAGCAAGATATCTTAGGTAGGTAATTAATATGATTCTAAAGATTATTATTCTGATACTATTCATAACTTAAAGTCAGTTGTTCATTTAATCAGTCAGTCTTGAACCTTTCCCTTTATTATTTACTCCATAGAGTCTTGGGATATACGTAGTAGGTCTACTGTAGATATTCAATCATTCTAAATATATCGGGGGATTTCTTCCATTCACCCTTTCAACCTTCCTAGTAGGTTGGCTTAGTTGGTTAACTTCTAGGTATCAAAGAAGGAGATCTAGAGAACAAAATGGATGAAATAGTACATATGATAAGTTCTTCGTAACCTCGTAGGTAAATAATAAACATGGAATTCTAGTCTTACAGTCAACCGGGCAATCCTTAATATGGTAAAATATAAAACCACATATAATCTCAGAGGCTTTTGGACTCAAAGAAGGACTCCCTAGTTAACTTCCTACCGGTTTTACTATACCCGCATTATTTGGTATTTGATATTCATTGAATTGACATTTTGATATCTTAATAAAGTGGATATCTGAGTTAACTGTTATGTTCCAAATTCCATATTCATACTTGTTACTGTATTCATAATCATAAACTTACTCTATTTGGGTAAAATATCTCCCAATATATACGTATACATACATATACGAAACCCCTGGAGGCTGAATGTGGTGGTAAGCACAAGACAAACAAATATACTGAATTGGGTAGGGCAGACAGAGAGGCATGGCATTGGCGTGGCTAGGTACGGGGAGGGGGAGGAGTACTGATGAGATATGGGATTGGAAGTTGGAGCAACCAAAATGATCTCTCATTAAATTATTGAGCCACCACTTTTGAGCCACTTGTAACTTGTGCCACTATCCAAGAGTCAAGGGAGATATAATCCATGAACTTTTTAATCGTCCCATTTACGATTAAATCGCCTATCAACTTATTAAGATTTCAAAAGCCCTTTTACAGCAATTGAATTGAGGCTCATTTCATCGCATTTTATCGCATTTTTAAAACATTACACTGTAAAAAAAGAGTCTAGCATAACCTTGGAAATAAAAAACCATCCGATGATAAGCAAAACACTTACAAATATTCATACCTAGGTATTAGATTGACTCTCTCCAGGTTGTATTATTGTACAATTAGTTGTATTTTGTAGTCTATATCTAACTGCCCTGACATCATCTAATCCATTATTTGTTATTATTATTTATTATTATTATTATTATTGCTGTTATGATGGTTATTATTAAAAGTTGGAAAGAAAGGCTTTCAACTTGCTAAAATTTGATTAATATGCCAAATTCAAAAAGCACGTTCCAAATTCAAATATCCAAATCATCTGGTCTGTGAGGTCCGGTCTGGTACCCAATTAGTTCTAAATTGAACCAATAAAGCTAATCAGTAACTCAACTTTAGAACTCAGTCACTCAACACTCAGGAGTTATCCGCCAAGTTTACGCACAATGTATGGGGCTGAGCTTACGGTACACTTGCCGCGCCTCACTTCTTTAAACCTGGAGCGCTGCGCTGTGCTGGGGCAATGCGTTGAAAGTCTTATCGACTAGAACTGCCTATACCTTAAACTACCATATCATAGAGGCTAGTACGGTAGAAGCAAATTACAATTTATGGGGGAAATAATTTAATATACGGAATATACCGGTAACACTTTAGCAATTCAATACAAAATACAGTAATCGTCGGTCCCCTTCCCCTCCTTACTTACCTATGGAGGGATAACCGGCATGGTAGGTGGTGATGTTGGAAGTGGTGGTTAGAATCGACATTTTGATTTTGCTTTGAATATTCTAAACACTACCAAAACTTCAAGCTGCTTGATCATTATTTTCAATAGAGGTGGTAAAGTACCTAGGTATCTAAAAAGGCTACGGGACGGGTAACTGTCACCTAGTGAAAATGCAGATACTAAGTAGGTAGGGTAGCTCGCTAGTGACAAAAAAAGTGGCAGGTAGTTGTCTTTGTTCCAAACTCGTTTTGCCCCTGAACTAATGAACCAATCAGATGTGGTAATTGGTTAAGTCACGTGCTAAATCATTTCAATCCTACACTAGACTAAAATATCACTAGTACGATATCAACTCTAAGCTCCATCCAAAAAAAAAGTTGAACACCACCACCAAAAGCAGTCTAAATTGCGACCAACCCTCGCTCTCCACCCACCATGCAGAAAGTAATTCGGAGGTCTCTATTAGCAGAAAAACAAGCCGCCAGAAGACTCGCCCGTCGCCAAGACAAATACACTCGTGAAACGTGGAAGAATGTGAACGAACGCAATCAACTCATCGATAGAGAACATACCCGGGTAAAAACAGAAGCTAAGATAGCACAACGAGAAGACTGGGAACTGGGGAAATTGGCGCCTAAGAGAGATGTTGGTAGAATGAAGGATCAATATGCGACGCTTAATCCGCAATATGTGTCTGGGAAGGAACTGAGAAAGGACGAGATCGATGAAATCTGTAAAATGTGGGGGGGGAAGTATTTGAATTTAGCCAAGGGAGACAGGGTGGTCATTCTGGAGGGGCGAGATAAAGGCAAGATTGGTAAAGTGGAGGATATACAGATAAAAAAGGGAGAGGTAACGGTGGAGGGATTAAATATGGTACGCTTCTGAAGCTCTTGGATCTACCCCTCATTTTCAACTTTCTAGTCCGCAATCAGCAATCTTCTTGCATATATTACAATTAGGAAGATGTTAACAAAATTCTAATAGGTAGATATAGCAGTACCTAAGTGGATGCTCAAGGAGCAAGCCGATCAAAGCCCCGTTCGCTCTGTTGCCCAACCCATCTCCATGAGATCGATCAAGCTTGTATACGCCTTAAAAGACAAGGAGACAGGAAGAACACGCGATGTAATCGTACGCAAGCTGGAGCACCACGGGCTTTACCGAGACCGCCAAGGGCAAAAAGTGACGTGGCGTCGAAGAATTCCCGGGCTCGACATCATAGTACCGTGGCCCCATACCGAAAAGACGGAGAAACGGGATGCCCCGTGCGACACACTGAGACGGGAGGTGGATGTGCAGAGCTTTGTGCCAACGTTATTGACGCCGCCGATGCCTGGGGGTGTGATTGATGAGCTGCGGAATAAATATTCGTCCTTTAGGACAAGACACGATCCGGAGTATGTGGAAATGAAGTTGGCGGAGGATGCGGAAGCTGAAGCGAGGAAAAAGTTGGCGAGGGAGATGGATACGCCGCTCAAACAGATCAAGAGGATGGAGAGGAAGATGAGGAAGGCGAAGGGTAAACCGAAGCTGACGCAGACGATGCTGGTTAGAATTGGGGAGGTGATTTCGCGGAGGAGGGCGGCTGCCATGGGCGAGGCGGGCGTGAGTAAGGTCAGTGGCATAGCTGAATCAACTACTACTACTGAGACTGTAGTAGCTTGATGCATGTATATATATGTAAGGAAAATGTATATGTAAAAGAGCTTGCAAAATGTATGTTCGAGGCGTTGTGAAAAGAAAAGAATACGTCACTCTTGAACATTACGTTATTAGATGAGATCTATTCTATTCGGTGTGTTTATCTGCTGCTTTACGTGCCCAGCAAAGACAACTTCTCAAAAGCCGAGATATGAGGAGCCTCCTTCCGCTTAGCAGCAGCCTGTATACTTTCCTGTAGAACGGCATCACCCCCAACTGGTCTATAGTCCTCTTGCAGCCCACCTGCACTTGGCATATTGTCCGTCTTTACCTCATCAGCCGCCCCGAACACCTCCTCCAGACACCCCCTGCACATACCCACAACGTCCGCCAACGCACCCTCTATGGCCCTCGCCCTTTCCCACATACCTCTCCTCACCAGCCCCACAACCAACCTCTCCACTTCCCCCTTGCTGGACTCTACTCTCTCCATTAATCTCCTCACACTCGAAACTAAATACTCTTCTTCATACACACTACCCTTCTTCCCCCTTGCTCTCTTCCTCTCCTCTCTCCTCCGATTCTTACTCGTCGCCCTACTAACCCCAGTCCCCACCGTCCCCACACTCCCATTCCCTGTATACCTCGTGAACATACTCCTATTCGTACTAACCCTCGAACTCGCCGCCACACTAACATCATCTGGAAGATCACCATCACCACCGCGTTCACCTTCGTAAAAAGCGAGGGGATCAGTTGCGGCTTTGATGCGCAGTTCTCGAATTCGTGGCACTTGTGCGAGCAGTTGCGCTTTACAGTCGGAGAGAAGCTCGGTGGAGCTAGCGAGCGCGTCGCCAAGTCCGGGATCGATGACAGTTTCTAAGAGGTCAGTACGTGTTTTCAAGGCGACAAGATGCAGAGCGTCGGCGAAGAAATAGCCTTTGCAGAAAGTGCGGATGGCAGTTTCGAGGGATGAAAGATAGTCAAGTTGGAGGGTGGCAGCAGAGTAGTAGTCTTTGGATTCAATAAGGGCATCAAATAGAGTGGTTGCTACGTCTGTGAGCGGGGCACCTGCGAGTGGAGGTGTTTGAGAAAGTGCGCAGTAGAGGGTTTCGCGCCACTGAGCTGGCCCACTAGAGAGATAGCAAGTGGTAGCTTTCGTGAAGTTATGTAGAGATTCGTAAGCTAGAGCGGCTTCTTTGTGGGAAGACTTAGACTCGAGGTATTGAGCATAGAGACCAGTAATTATGGCCAGAGGTTCAGGGTTATAGCGGTAAATGGCCAAGGCATTTTTGTAAAGCGCATGTTTTTGGGTATAGTTTTGAAGCTCCTCAAATGCGTTTAGTTCGTGAAGATGATTGAGGGCCTTTTCATGGCGCGCCAGATAATCGTCAATACTAAATCTTCGTCGCAACTCGGTCATTTGTTGAAGATTTTGCATGAATGGTAGGTACTCTCGAGGATCCTTTTGGGACTGCTGTGCCACTAAGAGGGCCAGGTCTAGATTGTAGAGGCCGAGAGCATTCTCATATAATCTGTTCACATCTGCCAAAAAGCAAATGTGCTCAACTGCTTTATCCGCCATTGCTTCATCGTCTTTCATCAAGTCTGCAACAACAAGTAGGCCATCGTCCAACGCAGGGGGGTTCTTGCAAACATTTGCAGTAATAATATTCTGCAAATTAGTCGTAGTCCGAGTCTTCAAAACCTCCAGAACAGCATCACAAATTTTGTTAACCTTTGAGGCTTTGATCGCCGCTACTTCCAGGCTGACAGGTGCTTGAGATACAACAACGTTAGTGCCGTTAACCATAGATAAAGTGCTAATATTTTGTGGAACTACTCTAGTCTCCTTGTACATCGTTTGTGTGACGTCTTCTTCCCTATTTCCGACTTTGTTAGCAAGTCTTCTCTGATTACTGTCAGTGTTTCACTTACCTCAAGGAAGACAAGAACAAATCGATATAAGTAACCTTTTTGACCTGGTCGATGAAATGGGCTACATTTGACAGGAATTGCTCAGGGGCATGGTCATATAATATATTCATGTCCACTCTCTGCGTTCTACAGTGAGTGAAAGCTTTTCTGTAGTTCTTTTCCTCAATGAGTTTTCGGATGCCTGCCAGAACCATTGCCCGAGGATATATAGTTTCCAAGTTTCCTCGAGGCATCTGTAGGATGAGACTAAGAGATGTTGGCATTGCAGTCACCAATCGAGCTCCACGTTCGATACTTCTACATCTCTCATCTATCTCCGGGTCATCTGGTGGTATTTCAAGATCTATAAAGCGTTAGCATCATTGTTAAAAGCAACTGTGACGAGAAACAGACCATGGACTTCTGTGATATGGACAAATTTGAGTAAGTGCGTAGTGGTGGTGAATATAAGATGTGCTGGAGTAACGAGAAATGATGTGCAATTGCGAACAAGTAATCGCGAGTTTCCGAACAAGTGTCCATTACTAGATAGCCCAAAAGCTATACGTCCATCGCCATAAGCATTCTGGCCCCCTGAGAAAGTTATTATATCAACCCAAGGCAAATGCTTGGAAAAGCGACAAGATGAGAGAGAAGTGTCCTCGGACGATAGACTGTGCAGATCTCCCGAGCGATTCTGGACGTATGGGTGCATGACCCCATCTTCCATGAAGCTTGACAACGTAGACACAGAAATCGTGGGGTCAAGGCCCACTGGCTTTTCTTTCAAATCACCATTCTCGCCACTGGGGTAATATCCTTGAATAGTAGAACCAGCACTAGTTCGTCCTAAAACGAATATCTCGTGCTTACCACTGAAGGAGATTTGCTGGTAGATGTGGGTCAACTTCCTCTCATCTTCAAATGAGAGGCGTCCACAGGAAATAGGAGCGCATGCGACACCTTTACTAACATCCCATTCGAACAAGGAAATACCTGATTGGTGGAGAACGGCAATTTTAGTGCCGTCGGCATTTACTGCTACATCAATCGCATTGGAATCCACAATAGTTTCGTGAAGCGACATTGGGGGAGGAATGTTGGTTGTTCGGAAGGGTGTTACTTTTAAAGTCTGCCCATCTATTACAGCAATAATTCCGAGATCGTTTGGCGGTGCTAAAGAACCACGAGCTATCGTAAGCACATACTCCGCCATACTAATGCTGTCCGCAGAGGCAAGTAAAAAGCGCAGTGGCTTTTCTGAGTGCCATGTAATCGGGTTGGTGGACAATAAGCCACCGTGCTGGTTTTTGATCTCTTGCTTTAGGTACCAGTGGTAATTACCCATTGTCCACAATTGGGTACAATCGGCCATGACAACAGCCAACACCGTAGAATCTAAATTCCATGCCAGGCTAATGAGCTGATTTGGGAGTTGTCTTTGCTCAGGGGTAAGCCGTAAACTGAATTGGCCATGCCGTAACCCGTTGCGCTCGAAAAACACAACATCTATTCTGCTTTCGAGGCGTTGAATTCCAGCGATGAGATTACCAGATGGTCTCCAGCTCAAAGCACCTTCTAGGCCATCAACTGGTTCACTTACACTGTCTAGTACACCTTCTCTAGAATATACTCGAATTATACGGCGAGTTGCAGCTTCGATTGTAGAAATAGCAAGGTAAGTACCATCTCCTCTCCAACTAATACTGACTCTCGAATCATCATTCGAACTCAAAATACCTTCGTCAATTTTTTCGGGCATAGTTGGATCGCGCAGAGCCTTAGCTCCTCTGCCCTGAAACTGCGTCTCTTTCTTTCCCCACCCGACGGAAACATGGTTCGAAGCTTTCAAATCCTCGGAGGTCATAGTCACATCTGCAACACCATCAAAAGTACGGCTCATCCAGATAACAGTATTTTCCTTGGTTGTGATTGCTAATAGTTCTTCATCGGGTGACCATTTTGCTGCAGTAATTCCAGCATCAACGGAGCCCATAATTTCGATTTGATCTTCTCCTGGTAAAGGTTCTTCTCTAACGATAATAATGTCGCCACCAGCTAGAACAAGACATGATGTCAAATTATCACCAAAATAATGGAGATCTAAAACTTTGTCACAGGGTAAATCTGGGTTTGGTGATGGCGCATCCCATGATGCTATAAGGATTTCATCCCTATACCAATCTTAGCAAAGTCCAAAGTACAATAGCTTTAGGATGATTTACTGTGAATTTGAGTTGATGCTCACTCTCTTGAGTTGTATAAGAGCATCACTTTCGCTAGGACCAACAGTACAAATGATAGCATCATTTGTTAAATCCCATGCTGTTGCCGTTATAGACTTATTTTCATCTTGAGTAGGAAGTCTCCATTGCTCATATTGAATACCTCTAAGATTCCTCATCTTCAAAGTAAATCAATATAAAAAAGAAAAATGGGTTAATACTAAAAAAAAGAGATTTAAAATATAAATTTTTATGCAAATCTTTGAATAAAAAACCAAAAAAAAAACAGTCATCCTGTTTTATTAGGCGTTGATTTGTTCGGTCATAAAAAATGAGAATTTACCGATCGGTAAATGGCAAATACGTACTAGCTGCTGGCTGCATGTAATAAATAATCCTTGTTATTATTTTCACAAGCTAAAATTTGAAAATAAAAATATAAAACTAGACAAAATTACAATAAAATAGGTAATAAAATACCAGTAATAAAATAAGTGGAAACTTTACTTGCTGCAAAGTTGATCTAAATGAGTTACACCAAATCTCATCGAATTCTACTTACCATACTAGGTACTCATACCATACCTTACCTAGCCTAGGTACTTTCCCCAGGTTTATCGTATCAGTTAGTTATTTGGTGGTGAGACTTTCCAAAATAAATCTTCCTATTTATTCCTATTTATTCCTACCTACCTAGTACTCTACTCTACTACTAAAAACTATTACTCGTAATAATTCAATAATTCAATGCCAAAATCATCACACTACTAATTGCCCCTACTTACTTACTTTAAATACTTTCTCTCTTCTCATTCCTCACCCCACTCCACTTCAATAGACATCCAATTCTCTCTCTCTTCTTTCAATAGAATCATTCTATAAATCATAACCTATAACACAATCAGTTGTCCCCATTCGATTCATCCATTTTCAAAAGAATTCAGTCAAATCAGAAAACAATTGAATCAAAGTAAAAAGATGGATATTGCATACAATCAACATTCCCCTCATTCGAGACGTCACAGTCAGAATCAATCTTCTACCAACCTCAATCACTTAACACTCGCGCCCTTAACATCTAAACTTCCTCTGTCAAATGACGATTATTTCCCATCTCAAGATTATCACACATCATATATTGATCATCGATCATCCCCCACAACCCCCTCCATTCTTTCTCGTTCTTCCTCCCGCGTCTCCCTCCGCAAACCTGCACCCAGTTCCCTCACCCTCCCCAAATCCAAATCGCATATACAACTCCCAACAGAAAGAGGTCTCACACCACGCACACCTGGCCCCCGTTCCGGAGCCACCACACCATCTCGACATTCACGTCTCCGCAATTCACACATGCGAGATGATCTCGCCCTCAGTACATATGATGGTTCAGACCGTAGAGATTCTGACTGGCTTCTGCGAGCCGGTGCCATGATATCCTCTTCTGCACGAGAGTCGAAAGGGCAATCATGGCTTGTATCACGAGCGAGCTCGACGAGTTTACAAAAGGATGAGGAGGAGGAGGCATTTGAGCGGGAACTTGCAAGAGAGAGAGAATATCATAGCAGAAAAGGGAGCAGGAGGGGTAGCACAGTGGCGTTTGATGCCGATGATGAATTTTCACCTCTTACGACGAAGCGGAGCTTGAGTTTTGGACCCGGAACAGGAGGGATGAGCAGACCTCTAAGTAGATACGGAAGCAGGCCCCATAGTAGAAGGGGGAGTAAAGCAGCAATCATTACGCCAATGCCTGGAGATAGAGATGGATACTTTGATAGGGACTTTGCAATGGGAGAATATCCTGCCGAACCGGATTTTGTGGATGTTGAGGAGGAGGGATATGAAGATGAAGATGATGCAAAGAATGATGAAGCTGTGGTCAGGAAATTGGCAAGAGCGAGCAGGCTTGGCTTGGGTGGATGGGTAGAGAACTTGTTAGGTTGGAGTTTGTTTGCTGTTGATGAAGATGGCGAGGAAGCCGATGTCGATACAATGGATGAAAAAGAAGAATCCGAGCTGTCATCAAGGCCTTCTCGAAAGGATCTTCATGCCGACGGCAAGTGCGACACATCACTCACTGATCAAATGCCACCTCTTGACCCAAACGAAGGAGATGGATGGCATGATGCTGCTTGGCTTTTGAGCGTTGCAAGTAGAGTTCTACTTTAGTAATGCCATTGTGGCTTATTTCATACAATCTTTGCCGCAATTATCTTCTGTTATTAAGTACAGTTTTTGACTAGGAACTTTAATATTAACTAACAATGAGCAATGTCATTCAACCAAAATCAATAACTACAAGTGAATGTCGAAAGGTGCGGAATATATATTGTTTCAACCCATATCAAAATAAAAATGCCATCGAAGACAGCCAGCCACCTTAACCATGATCATATACCGACAACAATTTATACATGCAATAGCTTCGCCAACCCAAAATGTATCACTCAAATAAAGCCCATCGTATCTCAGTCGCCACCAGTCAAGTCAAAGATTTCATCTGCTTCGGTGAATATGTGTCGTCTTTTGACAGGACGCTCGAGGACGACCTCAAGCTCATCATTGGTTACTTGAACCCGCTCGCGCTTGATAGATTCATTTTCTTGCTTGACAGGTGCATTTTCTTTCTTGATAGGTTCATTTTGCTCACGCTTGACATTTGGCCGATCGATTGTCTTGATCTGATTTTCAACTTGCGAGAGCGCGCCTCGAACCTGTACTTTGTGGTGAGTATGTTTCAGAACGAGTGGCTGTTGTGCACAAGCTGGCCATCGAGTTCAAGCAATCCACGTACCTCGGAACTAGCAACCGTATTCTTAGCAATCTTTCTCAGGTGAGCTAAATTCTTGTTAATTTCATCCAGTACCCTTGTGAAGGGTGTGGGCAGATCGTAAGCTGCCCGGAGACCTGCCCTGGCAGGTGCCATTGAATCAGGTCGATAGACAGCCTGTGTTCGAGTCTCCACTGGAGTAGCCGGTGTACATTTGGACATGGGGCCCGTCGTGGCTCGGAGAGTGGTGGCCGACATGGCTCGGTTCGTGGCTGTCTTGGTCAACTCCGACTTCACAGCAGCAGTAGCCGGTGTTGGTACTGGTGCTGGCTCTCTCATTTGCGATGTTGGTCTTCGAGATATTGGTGGATCTATATCACGAGGAATAATCTGGTCATGTTATAGTCAACAAAATTACCCTGCAATAAAGTCTTTCAGGTGTGCAGATCCACGCACCATCATTTGCTGCAAAACTTCTATATACATGTAAGCATGAAGCTAAGGCGATAGAGGTGGATTGTTTATCTACCTCTTGATCTATACTTAAAGTGAAACTCGGCCATGGGCTTGCTGATGGGATCAATATACTCAAGCTTAAAAAAGGTCTCGGTCTCTTTAATAGGCTTTTCCGGCATGAACCTATGATATCTGTAAACAAATTTCCGAGCGTGCAGCAAGTAATATACTTACTTCGTTGTATGGGATACTGCCTTGCCCTTCAGCTGTTTCTCGTGGTAACTTGTCTTGTTTTCAGGCGCAGTCGTTGGTAGCGCGGTAGGTGCTGCTATTACCTGACCTCGGCGGACTCTCCAAACTTGAACTATGAGCTCTCCAAGTTGTGAAGTATCATTGAGTGAAAAGGATGGAGCTTCGCCGTCGACTAGATATTCGAGTAGCCGTTAGCATAGTTTGAGATAACCAATGAAGTTTATTGCATCTGAACGAACTCACCTGTCGAGATCTCTGCGAAAGAAAATTCACTGACTCTCATTTGACCGTCTTTGCCTCTAATTCGATCACCTTTATTGGTATGCACCCAGGCATTTGGTTTGAAGCCATTCTCATTGCAAATCGTGACTGAGCTGGTTCTATGCCCATCAACTATGGCAAAAAAACCAAGGGAAATCTCTTTTGGAAGCTTTCTTTTGTTCACATAGTATTCGAAAGTGAATTTCTTCCCAGTTGTGGCTTCGATATAGACCGACATTTTGTTTTGGCCAGGTAAGCCCGGGATTGCATCAGGATCATAGTACTCTGCGGAGTTTGTGTTGTTGACACAAACTCTGACATAGGGAATTTCAGGGAATATTGCCATATTTGAAATACAATTCTGAAGTGCGGAGAAATTGAGATTTTTGTAGAGCGTATAGATGAAGACAGCGATGACAAGGAAATTGGTGAAGCTGTAATAAAGTTGTAATGAAGTTGTAATGAAGTTGTAAGGAAGTTGTATGGTTTGTTGGGCAAGTCAACAAATAAACACGTGGAGGAGATGCTCTTGCCGTGTTTTGATTTTTTTCCTCCCTCCAATTAACTTTTTTCCGTTTTTGTTTAACTGAGAGAGAAAGAGTTAACGCGAGTTGCTACATAACTAATACTTCCACTTATATCAAAGGGCCTTACTAGATCGTGATATGATTACCACATTCAACTGTTCAAATTTAACAAACTTAGTTGGAGGAATTTTGTTCCATTGAGATTTGCTGAGACTTTGAGAGTGCTCAAAGTGGTTCAAAGTGCACTGAGTATCTACTGTAGAATTATTGGCAAACTGCATATCCTCTCTTTACAACTGATGGGTAGGAGGTGCTCATCTCATGGTTCGACAAGTTCTTGTTACGCTTGCTCAATTATGGATAGCTAAAGGATCGAAAAAACATGTTACTGTCAAGTTTGGGTCAATGAGGCAATATACGGATATGTGTTTCATTTTGCCTTTTCTCAATTCTTGGTATTGCCCCAGTATCATAGTGATTGCAGATAGTTTATGAATAATTCCTTCCCCCCTCCCTCCAACGCCCATCAGAAACCAGCACATAAAAATGATTAATTGCGAGGCCTAGCCTTTAACCTCAAAGTCGAATATCCATACCACATCCCAGAGCTAGCCAAAACGCTTAGCTGTTGCCAAATATCATAATGATAAGATCACCAACACCTTAATTTAGAATCTTCCCAAGACGTTGTCGAGCTTGTTCACGACAGTGTCTAACCCTCGCAAAGATACCATCGATCTTGCGCATCTCCTGTGCCAACCAATCCTGTCTTTCTTGAAACATATCCCATTCAGCCCGAAACGAAGCCATCTCCCATTTGAAGGAACCACAGGTTGGATCGAAGCAAGCGGCACGAAGCTCAAACCAATTAAGTTGTTCTGCGACAAACTCATCCGAGAGTTCCTGCTCGTAGAGCTCCCGATTTTGCTTGAGTTCTTTGAGGTTGTAGCGAATAGTGATAGGCCTCTTGATAATGGATCTTTCGAGCGTTCGATTCTTGAAATTATTGTTAGAGAATACTTGACGAATGGGGTCTTGTTCGAGACGACATTGCGAGGTCGGTTCGAGTCGTGGCTTGTTGATAGGGGTCCAATTACCAGGAGTGGTATCGATTTGGGAACTTTTGACGAAAGGTGCGGTATGGCCTTGCGAAACATCATAAGTCTTGGATTGCTCGGTGTCTGCTTGAAGAGGGCGCGTTGTCTGCCAAGCGGTTGGGATTGAATCGCCGGATAGAACTTGTGGATTCCATGGGCTCTTTTTCTCAAGTTTCTCTAAATCAACGTCTTCCAACTCTGACTCCGTATCGCTGCTATCTAAATTGGCATTTGTATTTTCGGCAAAAGGGAAGTCGACTGCTGCCGGACAAGCAGCTAGGTATTTGAAGTTGTGAAGCCAGGACATGGTAGGTAATGACTGCAATTCGTTGTTAGCGAACATTACTCTCCTCAATTAGACAAAATACTTACTATGCAATATTGTCCTTTTTGGTATCCTGATATTGAAAATGTAGAGATACAAAAAGACGAGAGCTCTATCGGTCTAGGGTCTGGGTTGTGCCGGTTTTGTCCGAAAAATATGTGATCACACCTGAGGGCGACAGTGAATTAATTATCTACCTCACCTTTCAATTTTGAGACGACCGTGAAACTCATAGCTGCATTATGGCTTTGGTGGATCACACAGTCCTATATTTACTGAAAGCATTTCATTACTGAAGGGAAAATCCAGAACTTAAGAGGTCTTCAAGTCACTATGAGGCTTTGAATTAAGTAACTTGCCTTTATCCCCGAATATCTACATATAGCTGCCTATCATGCCTAACGACCATTCATTCACTAATAATTTGAAATTCCAGTCCCGCACCGCAATTACTGAATATGCATGTCTTTCTCGATAGGTCTGGCATTACTACTAACTAGGATCGTTGAGTTGGTTTGTAAGACCTAACCGGGGGTAATCTTCAAAGAAAGGAAGTCTACAAACTACATTTAGGTAGTCTGGAGAAACCAAAGCATGTTCTCACATACTTCCGCTTCATAGATCATCAATCAAGTATTCCCTATACATATCACATCTCAATTTCGTTGAGAAAAGGGCATTATTTGTAACTAGGATATATCTCTGGTGGTGAATATGCTTGACCAAGTTTAGCAAGGACAAACTCCAACTCCAACTCCGCAATCCCTCGAAAAATTTCAAACTCCGTAATGACCGCAGACCATTTCCGACATCTTCGTCTATGCTATGGTTCTATTCCCAAACCATCACAGAGCCACTTGTAGTAACTGAGAAATTCGATTTTGCTCTTCGTCCACCTCTCAAACTGTGATGATTTCCTATCGAGGATTGCTCGGTATGCAATAGCGCTCGGCAAATCCTTCCTCGCAGCATGCCATTGAAGTTGCATCCATTCAAAGTCTTCGGATGTCGGGTCTTCGATTGGTGGGATTGGATGATTAGGTACAGTGGTGCTTGTAGATCGGCGTCGTTGGCGGACCGGGACAGGGAATTGTGAGGGTAAACCCAGAGAAGGTACTGGTGTTGAGATGAGAGGATCACTAGTGTGAGGCAACATTGTATACTAGGTCTAAGTGAATAGGAAGATTAGTGAAGGTTGTAAGAGGAATTGATTAAACTGACAGACGACTTCCAACGATGTGTAGTAATTTTGGCTGGCTTGTAGGAAGAATTGCTGGCCCTAGATGCGGAGCTAGATCGAGCAAGTGTACTGTTGACTGCGCTGATAGTGGTCAGGAATAAGAGTATATATAGCAATGCATCTTTTTGTGACGAGAAAGCGGTGAATAGGCAGCAGCCGAGGAGAAGGAGGCTGGCCGGCGATATATGGTGAAGGCATGAGAAGTCAATTACTAGTAGCCATCAAGGTATACTGCGCTAAGATGAGATAAGGGCAAGATTCATATCTAGATGCTTGGGCAGCATTGTCAGGCTCTAATCTAATTATTTCTGGGAAATGTTAGATCTTGAAAAATGTGAAAATGGCGAAACTGGGGCATCTAATGTAAGATAATAAGGTGGGTATATAAGGTTGAGATGAGTTACCATACCCCTATCTGATACGCTTGGATAGAACTCACGAGTGATTATTAGAACCAAAATCGGCTATCCCTCGTTGAATATTTCTTGTACATACAAGATTGAAGACTTTCAGGTGTGAAGTAAGGCTAGACCGTTACGTTAAGCTGATCAATTCTATATTACATCTCCGGATGAACAGCTTCCACGGCAATTGGAGGCATACTGTCTAAATTAGAAGTGACCCCAATAATCTGGAGATATGTTATCATGTTTAAAACACAATTTGACCAAACAGGCCAGGGAAACGATCATGATAAGGGTAGGAACGTAATGCATATGTTTTGACAGAGCTACAAGCGAGCCAAAGTGGCACACAACGACACATGCCACGATTGCGCGGTGATATTCCTGAAAGAGGGACGTTATTCATTCCTTGAACGGAAATCTACCTGCTCCCGATGGAGAAGATGGCCAGCCGTATCAAGCAACTTTGGCAGCTACAGTGACATAGCACAGCATTTATTGCCTTAGATCCATCAGTCACAGACTGAAGCAGTATCGTTATGGTCAATACCGGATCACTTAACTACAGTTTTCTTCACTTTGTATTGAGTCGAGTTGTCCAGTGGTAAAGTCATGATTTTTACAATCTCAAATTATAAAACAAACGCATGTATTAAATCGACACAGTCAAGTGCTTAATAATATACGAGGCAGACATGGGGACGCTTGACACCTTCCACTATAACCCCAGTACTGAGGGGTTGAGGCAACCGGCTTTCTACTGTTTTGGAAGGCGTCTGGTTCAACTTCCTCCATTCCACCTTGATATATTCCTAATCACATTTGAGATGGCAGGACAAATTTGCACTCGCTATTGTAGGTGGTTTATAGATCAATCTCATCGATGAAGGAAAGATGTAGCTGATAAATGTATTCCTACTATTGATATACCATAAGATTCACGCAACATGGAGATACTCGCCCAATCCCCCTCCGTTTTCCCCATCCCTCTCTGAGTCATGATATAGTCTTCGAAGGTGGAGGTTGTAGTAGAACTTCAGGTAAGGTGTGTACCGAGCTCCTAAAGGATGAGTCGAAGGGCCGGACCACGGTGTCGCTCCTACCCTCCCCGTTCCAAGCCTTGCATTGCACTACCCTTGGCTCCCTCCCCCCCTTACTTCTCATTCGAGCCTGCCACATCCTGACTGTCGCAGAAGTCTTCCAATCGAGTCCCCATAACCATCCTATATGAACCAAAAGATGTAAGCACTAAGCGAACCCAGCATACCCATCAACAGCACCGAAGTACCATCTAGCAAAAGCCAGGATTATAAAAGGCATTTAATTGCTCTGAGCGATCCAACAGTATGAACAGGCTATTGAGAAGTATCCCATGATTGAGAGAACCTGATACAACCTAATAAAAGGGTTATGATGGACGCTGTGATTATATGTGAAGAGAGAAGAAAAGAGGAAAAGGAATTTTTTGGAAGAAGTCAAATTTTCGGTTGTGAAATGATGGTCCGTGCATGTGGCTTTTACATTTGTGGCTTTTTATATTGTGGCTTACTAACTATGCCATCTAGATGTACATAACTGTGCTACAACCTACCTAATGTTATCTTGAACCTCTCATCATTATCCAGGACCTGGTTTATCTCACTATTCTGAATGCTATTGTAACACTTATTATCACATCTACTCGATAATCCATTAGCCATTCCTTTAACATGTTTTCCTTACAGCTCCTTAATTTATAGGGTTCCAAGAATCGCAACAAAGTCAGTATTCTCCTTTCATCTGGCTGTTAGAACGTGCCATGTGAACTTCCATGGTAACCGTCAACGAGCTCGTGTGGAGCAGCAACGGCGACCTTTCTCAATTCCTAGCAGGAAGGAGAAATCCACATTGTCACGACGAATTCAGCAAGAATCTCATCGAACTGGAGAGACTTGGAGTCGTCCAGTCTCTCAAAAGTCCACCATGCGAGCGATGACTTGCAAATGTGTTGTGATCGGTATGTCGAACCCCGCTCCAAATTACATTTATTCTCTCCGTGTATTGGGGGAATACGCTGATTTCGAAGGAAATGGTCACCGACTCACAGAGTAATGATCATACTGAAGATATGAGACAAGGCATTGATACATTCTAGGTATGATGGCATATAGAATCATAAATAAAATTCAAAAATCGAATACCGGTATGTGAAATCCACTCACCGTCTGAATCGTCGAAAGGGATGCCAATATAATATTGGAGCAGTATGAAATCCAATGTTGATGCCCCAGTTTTGTGCAGCTATCGCTGCACCTTAGTAGACTCCACAAGTCATGCAATTGACCATTGGCCATTGATTTACTTAGCTACATTACCGCCTTCAATCCTCATAACACCCTCGAGTAGCAACTGTAATCTCGATATATAGGTTGTTTCATTTACCCACTTCAAATCCCATATTTCTGTATATTGTAGTGTAGTGTTAATAGCTTTCGTATCATGAATCTTTACATCGTGTAGTCAATCCAATCAATTTGTTCTCCGATCGA
>JWJB01010357.1:0-23255 GCA_000812895.1 Rutstroemia sydowiana
CGCAATGTTCAACGCCAATATGCTTCAGTCAATGATTAGTAGTAAACGTCCTACCCATCCATCTCGAGAAACATGGCCTCATCTTCATCACTGAATTCCATCGCATCAATCGAGTCGTATGAAAGTCTGAGTGACGGGTGTGCCGCTATGATAGCAGAAAGTAGTCTCACCGTTGCCTCGTATGACTGCCAATTTCGAGGCTGGGTATTGACTTTAGTATCTTGTTCTCCTTTCTCCTGAAGCCCATCTTGTTCTTCAGCAGCTTTTTCTGCCTTGTCATCGTCTGAAATCTTGCATGGCTTCTCTTGAAGCTTGGATTTGAATTCAACATATCCTTGAGAAATGGCCCCTGTTATAGCAATCCTCTCTTCCGATTTCTGGATCGGATCTTGGGGTTCCATAGAGTTCGCTGTGTTCACTGGGGTGCCTGCCGGTTCGCTGAGGAGCAACTTAGATTCGAAAAGAGAGGCGATTGAATCTGCCGGTTCTTCTATGACTGTTTGTCCAATATCTGCCTTCTCCAAGAAGATTTCCTTCTCTCCGTTCTTGGTGAATTTGCAAGCAGATACGGAATCGCAGACGAGTTGAGGGAGTCTAGATGCCAGAAACATCGCCATGTCCCGGTCAGCGAATTCGCAAGTTCCAGGCTGACTCAGATCTCCAACGAAGACATCCAAATTAAGAGCATCAAATGGTACGATCTCCCATTTGCCACCGTCTTGCATATGGTATGTCATGCTGAAGCTAGATTGAGGGAGAGTGACAGAAACCTAGCGAGCAAGTCAGCATATGAAATTTTCCACTGTCGATGTCAATACTTACACGAATGTAACGATGGGTACGTGTTATACGAACCGCTTCCTTAGTTATATTATCTTCACAAGTGCACTTGTGATATAACTCAGCGGTCCACAAGAAGTGCTCGACTTTCGGGTCTAACAAAGCCTCGAGAGCTGAGGGGTTCCATTCGTAGAGTGTAGTAGCAATCAAGTCTACAGCTGCTAAATCTGCAGGTGCTTGTGTGCCGTTGGAGTTGATTTGGTGTTCGTAGCTGGCAAAGTTGTGTTTGAGCACATGGGGATGGCCCAAAGGTGCATCAGCAGGTAGTCGAAGCTTTCCATTAAGAAAATCAACACGTTTAAACGTCCCGTCGATGAAACCCTTGGAGTTCGTCATGATGAGTTTATTGTTGGTTTGGGTAGTATCGGTGAAAGAAATGGGTAGTAGTGAGATAGGAAGATACTGAAGAGGTTGAGGGTGGAAATGAAAGAAAAGGAATGGAGAAGAGAGAAGAGGGGAATATTTAATGAGCCCAAATCCTTCCAAAACACCAAGGTCAGAACTGCCGCGTATCATTCAAAAAAAAGGAAACAAAGCATATGTCATGTATGCAACGTCCCGGCAGACGCCTCCAGTCTCTGAGTCACAGTCCCTGTACTGTAGAAACCCCTGCTTCTCCGTTTGTTTTTTTGATCACTTGTCATATTTTCCCACCACACCTAGCAAGGCTCCAGTGTAACCCATTTTGGGTAAAGATTGCCGGGTAATTTAATGATAATGTAGCAGTTCCTATTTGAATTCGTGTCGTCATCTATTCACCTTTGCACCTTTCCCCCGTTCGCCTGTTCGGCTTTTCATCTTTTTGCCTGCTCACATTTTCGCCTGTTCACCTTTGCGCTACTTCGTTCATTCGCAACAATTTTCAAGACATTGTCAACAATAAAGATGCCTGACGCCGAGAGTCAGACTGTTATTGGCGAGTCCCCAGATCCAATTTACAATCCGGAACCAGAGCCGATTGATGTTTATATTGGCCATATCGGTCTTCTACGAAATGCTCCTCCTGGCTTTCCACGCGTTTATAACATGTTCAAGGAGCAGGGTCTTACAACAGTCACGGATGATCTTCCTACACATGACCTAGTGGCAACCATGCTATACAATACGAAAAAAGAAGCTCTCGGTGACTTGCTTGATATCAGCAAGGAACAATTCCATTGCGATATATTTTTGCGTCATAGAGAATATATGTCTATCAATAGGTTGGGAAGATTTGTTTTTGTAAGTCGAGGCTTATTGAAAAGCAAAGCAGCACAACCTAAATCAAAATCAGGTTTCTATACGGCCACAACCGTTTAGTAATTATAGTGATCAGCATGGTGTGAATTACCGCATCTCCGAAGACGGTAGCTGGGATCTTCTTGGCTCTTCCGAAGATAATCGATGGAATCTTGCTAGCTTCGGGTTTGAAGAAGATAAAGATGTTCTTCGCGATGCCCAAAGAAAGGACCAGGAAATTGCAGAAGAACTTGCGGAATCTTGGGATTTTTCTTGGGATTTTCAGTTTGATAGACAGCATTACACTTGTGTCGTTAGAGAAAGGCAATCGGGGAACGAGGGCAACCCAGACATTTTTACCCAATTCAGGAATGCAAACGCGGGAGATCTCGCAGAGCTCAGAGGGCAGGTGTCAAAGCTTCAGAAATCTGTTAATGATCTGACCATGTATCTGCAGAAGAAGGAGCAAATGAAGGTATCTAAGCACCAGCAATTACTTGATGGATTGTCTGGGCCTGCGCATAAGAGGAAGCGTGATAGCCGAACTGGGGACGATGACTAGGCCGTGTGCTTCGATGGGTTGTTACAATTGCGCCGATATTCTCTAACTGGTGCTTGACTTGTTCGGTATGAATAATTGCATTATAGTCCACAAAACGATCAATAACGAATCTTTGAAAACCATACGTGCATTGTGTCTTTCCCTTTTGATATGTATTTCTTTGGTGACCGGCAAATACAAATGTATGTTCAGTACAAACACAAGAAAACCCCCTCGCTTACAGCCAACCAACCTCGCGTACCTCGCCTACTCTACCTCCATTCCTTAACTCATACCATACATACCCAAATAAAACACATCTTCCCATCACCGAATAGACCCGCTGAAAAGTGGGCTGTTCTGGTGCAGTGGTCGGTTAACGCCATAATCCCACGACCAAAAAAATCTAACCTTGTTTGGACTTCTTTTTGCTTTTCTTTTGGACATCAAAATTGTTCTTCTGATGTGAGAGAGGAGGGGGTTCGAAGTGCGAGAGCTGTAAGCGAGGGTTGGTGTACCTTCTTTCCTTTAAGTGGGCAGATTAATTCGATAGTAAATCAAATTTTATCTACCAAAAAGTAACCTGAACACCAAATGTATGATGAAGTACGGCTTGCCCAATCTTTGTTTACCTTATTCGGTAGGTTTGAGAGGACTTGAATACTTGAAATATAACCGATATGATGTGCTACTAAATAGAATAACTGAGCTCCTCGTACTGTACTGTACTTCCTTCCACCTGTGGTTCGAACGCAGCGAGGAGAGAGCAACTGGCTTAATCTACCGCGTTACTGTTTGCTCGAGCCACCTGTTGTATTTTCACCAATGATACTTTTTAGCTCAGGATCCAAATATCATGTTATACGTGAGTGTATGAAGAGTGAATGAACATATTGTACTAAATCACTTCACATTCAAATAATCCTCAATGAATCTCTTTTCGTGTTCAGCTCTTCTGATATTGATTTTACTTGATAATTATTCTTTCATAATGATCTCTGTCAACTGGATATGCGCACTATCTGCATAAAAGCTATATCAGATCAACTGCCAAAACGCCAGCAGAGAGATATACCCAGCCATTTTACACTATCTGTGCATGCCCCATTCATGTATAAGTCTTGATAAATCATACCGCAATGTTCAACGCCAATATGCCAGGAAGTTAAATGTAAATCTTCACTTCTTAGCCTTCTCTGGTGACTTTTTTTTCTCCGGGGTTTTCTTCTTCTCCGAAGATTTTGCCTCCATCGAGGCATTAGCACTCTCGATTTTGGCCCTCGCTCCCACATCTAGGCTATGAAACCACTCTCGCAAATCCTTTACATATTTCTTTTCTGCAGGCCCATATTCTACAGGCGGCCCTTTAACTTCAATCTCTGTTCCTTCGTCTTTAAATACCGCCCAACTGCTTGTCTCTTCTGATTTCAAGATAAATCCCTTTCCCTTAAATGATATGACGCTGAAATCTCGAAGTAAAATGCCATCTCCAATTGCGGGCGTTGGAAGAGCATCTTTGTATGGACGGTAGATCTGTACTTCTATTACTCTTGTAGGTGCGGTGGTTTGGTCCGTGATTGTAAAGGTAGTAAGATAATGTTTGGGTCCGCCTTTCGTTCGCTCAGGATCTTTAGGGACGCTTGTGGCAATTGCTAAGACATCTATATTTGATTTCCCCATTTTCATTCTAAGTATGCTAAGCGAAACATACTCGCTCAAATCAGTACGGAGATATCGAGTCAAGCGTACTTTGGGATCTGTGATTGGTGCGCCTCGTAGATGATGGCCTGCTTTAATGGGGGATTCAAACGATTCGAGTGCCAATTCGTTGCTGGCATCGTGGCCTTGTGGGGTTTCCTGCCCATCCAGACCAATAGATGGAGACCTTGTTGAGCGAGTTATACTGTGCGTGACAGATCCTCCATTTTTTCTTGAAGATTTGACGGGCGTGATCGGAGGATTGAGTTCTACGAGAGGCTCGGATCTTCGAGATCGGGTTTGTCGAGGGCTTTGACTCATGCTTTCGGTCCTGATCGACCTGGTATCTTTGCTAAGACGTGTTGGACTGCCCTTTAAGTTTATCCGGCCACTTGACGGCTCTCGTTTGATGTGCTCCTCTATCACAACCTCAGGCTCAATGCTCTCCACTTGCTGCTCTATGGTCACCCTGGTTTCTTCAACAACAATACTCTCTTCCACCATATCCTCTTCGACGATATTTTCTTGAACAATATCTTCTTCAATTTGAACCAAAGTTGTGTCTTGACCAAGATCGTGGCTGGCAGCAAGTTCACTGTGCCTTATATCTAGAAGATCCTCGGGTTCAAGGTGCTCCTCATCAGAATCCTCGCCGGGCTCATCGGGTAACTCATCAAATTCTCTACTATCCACCTCGGCCAGTTCACTGTCCATATTGACCTTGAACTGAGAATATGAAATCTTGGAGATATGGCTATTGGCACCGTCGTCATCTACATCATTAGATTCATCCGATGACATCGATTCCGACTCAGTACCGGGGGTTTCAGCTCTTTGGACGTTGACTTGTTCAAAAGAACTATCAGCATCTTCAATACTAATGTCGTTGTTACCCAAAGAAAACTCCACAATCTCATTACGTTGCGATCCAGACCTCTCGGAGCTTTGTGATGGTGAGTACTCGTCTACGTCTCCCATTTCCTCTTGCAGTTGCTCTTGTAACTGATCGGAAACGGAGAGGTAAGTTGCCTGAGAGAGAACCACCTTTTGCTGTGTTTCGTCTGGAGTCACAAGTTGATCGTTGCCAAACTTAAGTGGGCTACTAATGTCCTTGACATCTTCCAAATGCGAGCTTTTTTGTGACAATTCGATATTTTCATCATCTGTTGTATCGTTCACTGGTAGTGTAGGATAAGATACATCGGCTTCACGTTCGTCCTCTTCATCATCTGCGCCATCATGGCCACCGAACATCTTCGCAAATATTTGACTCCTCTGTCTAGGTGACTTATTCCATCCCGAGCGAGTGGCTTGGATAATCTTGGGCGGGCTTTGGGGTACTTTATCATCCGGTATTGCATTTGCATTTGTATCTTGAAACGTCGTGTCTTCAATGTCTTTAGCTGGTAAGGCTACCTGTTCGAGAGGGGGCGAATCATTCTCAACCATGATGCTTGTTGATCCAAGTTTCGGCGAAGCTTGTGTACTAGCTGCTGGACGTTCTTTTTGAGTCTCCTTTTCATTAGTTTCCACTTCCATGGAGGAATCATCCTCGGCTTCGGGGACACGCAGCTCGCGCTCTGGGGAAGCCTGTAGAGAAAGCATATTACCCTCAATTTCCTTGCGACGATTATCCACTTCCTCCACGCGCTGAACATCTGATTGATTTGTGTCGGTCTCAATTTGGTCGCGAGAAGTATCTACTTCCATAGGTTGAAGACTTGATTCAAGTGGTGCGGTTTGGGCCTCAAATTCAGATGAGTGTTGCTTATCGATAGGGTGGTAGATGTTATCCCCGTCCGTCTGTGGTTCTCGCAAAGGAGAGGTGTCCGAACTACGTCTAGAATTGTCAAGATTCATGTGCTCGCGATCATTTTCGGCACCTCTCGCTTCTGTGGCAATGTCCTCGTTCGGCGAATAGCTATTTGTCTCCAGTGCGTAATTAGAGTTCTCAGGTGAATCCATACGGATCGGCAGACTAGTCTCAAGGTTATCCTGCTGTATCAAAGTCATATCTTCGTCGGAATCTACTCCTGCAGAGAGCTCGTCATCTCGGTCTCCATCCTCATTCGAGTCTGCGTACACAATTACTTTGTCGTCGCCGCCTATGGAAGCATCGTCATTGTACTCGGAAGATGCGTCTTCAACAATCTCTTGAGACTTAAGGGCATGAGCTAAAGCGCTTGTTCCTTCATCCAATTCGCTCTCTTCTTCGTCTGATACGCTTCCTTCTTCACCGAATTCGCTTCCTTCTTCACCAAATTCGCCTCCTTCTTCTCCTAATTTGCTCCCTTCTCCACCCGAGCCTTCACTCTCCTCGTCAACTTCGTCACTTTGTTCGCCGCTTTCGAGTTGTAGACCGGGCTTATTAATAATTTGCAGTGCTGGTCTCTCCTCCTCAGCTGCCTTCTCTTCATCGTCCGAGTCGCTGAGAAGGTCGATTACTTCTGGTACATCTGCCGTTCTTCCCATGCTCTGTTCCATGTTCCCGTCCATATCTTCAGAATCGTCCCTTTTCTCATCTTCCTCATCATCGTAATCAACATCGCTATCATAACCCACCTCATCCCCATTGGAATCATACTCATTGGAACCATCCTCGTCGGAATAATATTGCTGATCGTCTTGTGGATGATTTAAGTGGTCTCCGTTATTAGCATAACCATTGTTTTGTACATAGCCTTCTTCATTTTCATCATCCGCATATTCAGTGTCTTCGTCCACGCCGATATGAGAACGCTGGACTCGCAAGTGCTGCTGCCCATTGTCCTCAAACTCCTCTTCGGAGAAGCCTTCAGCATCCGCATCCGCATCCGCATCCGAATCTGAATCCGAACCCGAATCATGACCACGATCACTCTCAGTCAGATCTACAATCTCTGACTGGGCACTCTGTGAACGAGATTTGCGGGAAAGCAATGGATATGGACTATGACTTGCTGAGTTAGGATAAGTTTCCCCGAAGTCTGGATAGGCAACGGTGTTGTGGGCTTGCTGAAGGTTGGATAGAATCTGTGCGTCTCCGGGGTCAGGGTATTCGTGATGAGGGATATCTTCTTCTGGACCATCCATCTCATGCTCGTCTGGATAATGTGAATCCTTGAGGGGTGCCTCCAGAGGATATGATTGCACCGTCTCAACTTCAGTCACCTGAAAGTGCGGGGCAGTGTCGTAGGAATGTGATTGTGTTCTCTCTAGGCTATCCATCTCAAACTGGTTTATATAGGTTGAATTGTCAGGAGAGATTTCGGAAGGATAGGATTGTGCCGTCTGAGCTTCAGCAACACCGGAAATTGGAATAGTGGGAACGATACTCAGCGGGGTGGCCTCTTGGAGAAAGATGTTATTTGATGAGCCAACAGCAAGAGAAGAATCGGTATGTTGAAGTGACGATAGATCCTCGTCTATAGGTGCTGTATAGTTCGAGTTATCAAGGTCAGAACTATCTGTGTGGCGGCGCGGGCTAGCAGTATACAGATCATCTTCTGGTACATAATTTTGTGCATTATCTACCGTAGAAGTAGTGAATTGGTTATTCCACTCTTGCTGGCCACCGATTGATTTGTCCTGGATATTGTATTGGGATGTTTCGAACCGGCTAGTGACTAGAGGCGAAACGAGAGGTAGGTTGTCTGATGGTTGAGGACGTAACTCTGGCGAAGATGGCAATTTGCCTATTGTCTCAAGGGAGGAAAACTCATTGGGTTTTAATGCCAGAATAGGCCCTGACATAACGGTGCCTGACTGGGGCTGGGGTGGTGGCATTGATTGCTGCTCTGGTGATTTTGATCTTACAATTCGCGACTGTACCTGTGGCTCACTTGGCGCAAACTGTACATTGCCATCGATCTGAGCAATTTCAGTAATTGCATTGCTACTGCCTTGCTGCATTGTTCCTTGGATTAACATTCCGGGGCCAATATCCACTTCCATAGTCTGCACTGCTTCATCCGCCGTGGTAGGTCGTGTTGCGGGTTCTGATGCGATGTTTTCCACGGGTGTCGCTTCGCGCTCTTCAATCTCAGGACTGGGACTGGGTGATCTGCTTGTGAATCTCCATGTTGTGCTGAGTCTAGTCCTCTTCCTACCTTTGCCACGAACTGAGCCGTCTTCCTGTTCAAATGGATCGTAATTTGCTTCGAATAATGACCCATACGAAGTTCGTGCACGTTTTATGAAAGCTGGAGATGAGAATTCGTCGGTTGAAGGTCTACTGATACTTGCAAACGGCGAGGGGGTAGTCGGGACCGTAGGTATTTGTATCTCTGTGGCTGTAATTGTCTGTGGAACTGGGATGGTCGAAGGGGCTGGCTCTGGAATGGGATGATCAATATCTATGAATTTCACGTCCTGCGAGTCTCCTGGGCGAAACTACGAGTATACGATCAGTAAATTTGCCTCAATATTGAAGTAATATTTACCTGAAGCAGAAGCCTTTCAGTAAATTTTAGCTCAAATTCCACTCCTCTTCCCGGCGTCGCATTTGCAGCTACAGCTTCACCTTCAATCCACTCAACACCATCCAAACACAGGACCACCTCATCTCCGCTAGCAATTCCAGATTTTGCGACAATACCCGCGCTTGAGCCTGAAAATTGTGCGCGCACCTGGCCACGAGTGCTGCGCAGACGGTAATCTGGTTCTGCAAGTAAGAAGGCGACGGAGCCTGTCGCAGAGCTATACGGCCACGTCAAAGTAACTACAGCTTTCAAAGACCTCGAAGATGGAGTGTCCAGCTGCGGGGTTAATTGTGCAATTGGTATATGTATCGTAGATGCTAGAGCTGACTGGGAGGTTGAAATTTCCGCTGAAGTTTGTGAAGTTTCCTCTGCCATTATGAAATGAAAAATCCCTTCTGCAGGGACAGATCCGTTGGGTTAACCAGAGTCTTATCCTTCCGTGAAATATGTACCATCAATTATCGATCAGAAAATTGATCAATAGTTATGGTTAGCACATAACAAAGTCAGAAATCTTTATGGTTTCTAGAAACGCGTTGTAAATTCTTCGTGTCAAACAAAGCTTCAACAGGGTACTGGTACGAGTACGGTGGATTAGATTGATTGATTGATTGATTGATTGAATGAATTGGCGTCATCGGAAAGTATGAATGCCGATTTGATTTTTAGCTACTACATACCATGAAATTATGAATGCAGCAACTTTTGATCCACCACCCCACCACCTTGCCCTGGGCAGTACAATTATTATTACCCATTAATTGTGTCTACTGATACGAGTACTTTACAAAATTATTTTATACGTATCGTGCTTTCCTAAATGTGCTGCTAGGTAGGTACATACTCTACCTTGGAAAGGTAAAGTTTGAACGATTAAGTAATTAAGCAGGGTAAATACAAGATTACCATTGTCGTATCAAGTAGTAGGGATTTTTATACTTCCTTCATTTCATTCAATGGCGTGATAATAACGCAAGTAATCCGTGGTGTGTTTTTCAAGTATTATTACTCTACTACACTCATCTACTACTCTCTACTTGACGATCTCAAGGTCAATACTGACACGATAACCTTTATTCAAACACATATCGAACTATCAATAATCTGAGATTGTATCTATGTTGGCTCGAATAATCTATTAACTCAACTACTTCCTTTATCAAGATGGGCTCGATTCATGTAGCCCCATTCGCTGTCAAAAAGATTGCCATTATTGGTAGTGGTCCATCTGGGCTTTGCGCAGCCAAATTCTTACTGGCTGAGAACCATTTTGATAAGATAGACATATTCGAGCAGCAAGCTGAAGTTGGAGGTGTTTGGAATTATACTCGCAATATCAGTGATGGCGTAACGATTCCATCGACAACTCCACATGTGGCCCCAGACCGTCCAATATGGCCAAAGGATGGCGGAAGTCCGATCTTCTCTAACCCTATGTATGATCGTCTTTATACCAATATACCTAAGGGACTGATGCAATTCTCGGATCAACCATTTGATTCCAACTCCCTTCTTTTTCCCACTCGCGAGGATGTTCAAGAGTATCTTAAGCAATACTCTCAGGATGTCAGACGCCTTATTTCTTTCTCCACACAAGTTCAAGATGTCATTCTCGAGGAAGTCAATGGCACTGCTAGGTGGCATGTCACCTCTAGATCTGTGATTACGAATGAGGAGAAGACGAATGCGTACGATGCCATTGTTGTTGCAAATGGCCATTACTCTGTTCCTTTTATACCGGACGTTCCGGGAATCAAGGAGTTCAATACAAAGTTTCCACTTGTCATCACTCACTCCAAAATCTTTCGTTCTCCAGATTTGTTTGCAAACAAAAAAGTGATCGTGGTAGGGAATGGTGCATCAGGCTCAGACATCGGGGCACAAATCAGCAAGGTTTGTGCGAGACCTCTTCTGAACTCTGTGCGTCATTCATCAAAACTCTACCCAGGGCTGGAAAAGGAGGAGGTCCCCGCGATTTCTGAATACTTGGCCGATGTTAGGGGTGTAAAGTTCGAAGATGGGAGAATTGAGAAGGATGTTGATGCTATCGTATACTGTACCGGGTACTTCTACTCTTATCCGTTCCTGGAATCTCTAGATCCACCTATCATTACCGATGGCAGACGTGCTAGGGGTCTATATCAACAGATATTTGACATCCGTCATCCAACGCTAGCGTTCACGGCATTGGCTCAAAAGATTATTCCATTCCCGATATCCGAAGTACAGTGTGCAGCTATCTCTAAAATTTGGTCGAACAAATTGAATTTGCCTAGCACGGAGGATATGGAATCATGGGAGCGACGGAGAGTAGATGAATGTGGCGATGGGACATCTTTTCACGTTTTCGGCTATCCAAAAGATGCCGAGTATCTGAATGGGTTACATGACTGGGTGAAGAGTGCTGTAGGTGGATTCAGCAAAGAGCCTACGTATTGGGATCATAAGAGCCAGTGGGTGAGAAGTATATATTCAGAAATACGGAAAAGTTTTCATGAAGATGGGGAGAAGGCCAAGACATTGAAAGAGCTTGGCTACGAATATGAGGATGACAGCTAGTAGGAATGCAACGAGTAGAGAATTGATGATAGCAATAGATAATAAATCGGTCGATAGAGGTTAAATAATCATTCATATGCCGTATTTATAACGACGATGCACAAATACCAAACCTTTTGCTTGGAATATTTGATTTATTGAGTAAGATGATTTGCAATGAACACTTTGAATCCGAAACTTCTTCGCTGAAATTTTTGATTTGTTAAGTAGAAATTGAATAATAAAACTGGGAGGCGGTAGGGAATCTAAGTAAAGCACCGCCAACGCGATATAGAATATCCAGATTTACATCAATATTTATACTGCTCGACATGCGGTGAAAGATATTTGAGAAACTCTGAATCATTTGCAAGAGATGGACGCGTTATATCACTATATTTTATCATATACTTAACGTATTCAAGTCAGCACATATTTCTTCACAAATAATCATATTCAGTGCAATTAGAGAATAAACAATCAGAAGATATTGCCAAGTTTGTATCTCAACTTCAACCAGGATCGTGCTTTTTAAACATGACGGTTAAATCGTATTACCAGAGTAGTAATTTTCATCATGATTCATATCAACTAAATATCTAGATGGAATGTGCTTACCCAAAGTTTTATGTTATGTGAAAGGCACATTGCGGATACAATCAATACAATACGATACCAGATGGTTTGAAGAAGAAGTTTTCCTCACAATAATATCAATATATGAGGATATATACTTGATTAAATATGTTCCCATCTTTAGGTCATCATCGTGTCATGGAAGCCACACAAGGGGCCCTCGTGACGATGGTTTTGAAGTGGTTTTTATAATATTCTTGACCACTCATCGGAATCGGCAGTTGAGTAGAATAGTAATATCAAACTGTCGATGATTTGAGTTGGTGGTCTTATTGTTAAAGAAGAAAAAAGAAAAAAGAAAAAGAAGAAAGAAAAAAAGTTTTTTCCAAAAGATATATTATTCTCACGCTAGCGTCATTCGCTAAATTAACCTTAGGCCCCGCGCTGCTCTAAGAATATCTTATTATTGTGGTGGTGTTGTAACAGTACGCTACCGGTACTTTCCACTCTTGATATACCAGTACCAGTATGATAGCAACTTCTTATTAAATATTTTAACGCCTGCAAAACTTAACTTAAGTATTCAAAATTATTATTATTCAAAGCAACCAACGATAACAATACCTAAAAAAACAAACCAACTCATAAATAAAAAACATCTACACATACTTTTACCAAATTCTTTATAAACTTACTAAAAAATCCCTAAACCAATCCAATACTCTATATCAATCTTCTTTTAACAAAAAGAATAGTATCTCTCAACAAAATCATTCGATACGATATACCTACTACCCATACTGTCTGTACCTACCATTACCATCCCAATACATCATCCGGTACAATTTCCAAAAGCCCCATTATACATCTTTTCGACAACAAAGACCACTACACCAGCATTGTCAACCTAAAGAGCTTATACCTAAGCTCTAGTAATTAGAAATACACTTTCATCCTTCGTTATGGATAACCTGTGGACTCGCCGTTCGAAGTGAGATTTTCACCCCTCCTCTTTGCAATACCTTTGTGAGCGCATATTGACTTCTTAGTACAACAACAAGCTCGAGCAAACTTTCGCTAGCCACAGGGAATCCAACTACGAATGGATCTCCTTTCAATGGTACTGATTCGACAAGGGGTTTTGGTTTAGGTAGAAAACATGGAGATACATCATCACATGGCACAAAAAATCCTTTCAATGCAATGTCTCCGTCGGCCCTTTCATCTCCTACAACTGGCGCATCTGGTGCATTTGGATTAGGAACGGGCGCATTCGCATCCTTTGGAAGTTCGAAACCCACAAAAGCAGTCGGAGGCGCACTTGATTTTGGAAGTGTGGTTGGAGGAGCGACAAAAGTACCTGCCACCGAGAAACAATTTAAAGACTTGGCATCTAAGACGAAAATATGCCCTGGAGATCCCAAGTCAGTTACCCCGCCTCCATCGCATAAGTTCAGACACGGTTGGGTCTTTTGGTATCGTCCCCCAATCTCCAAATCAAACGGATTCGTGGACTATGAAAAGACGCTGCATCAAATGGCAGGGTTTACCTCGGCAGAGGATCTTTTTCAAATCTTTGACCATATGAAGCGTCCGTCAAGTCTGCCACTTGTCTCCGATTACCATATGTTCAAGAAGGGAATTCGCCCGGTTTGGGAGGACGAGGAAAATAAAAAGGGTGGCAAATGGATTGTGCGACTTAAGAAGGGGGTTGCAGATCGATATTGGGAGGAATTGATCTTCGCTATTGCCGGGGATGAGTTTGAGGCAAGCGAGGAGGTCTGCGGAGTTGTGCTGAGTGTGCGCAACGGTGAGGATATCTTAAGTATTTGGACCCGCAATGATGGTGGCCGGGTACTCAAAATTAGGTATGTATTTGGAATGCCTTGTAATTACATGGCATCTTATTAATTCTGATTAGGGAGGCTTTGAAGCGTGTGCTGTCATTCCCGCCTGAGACGAAGGTAGACTGGAAGTCTCACGATTCGAGTATCCAACAGCGAACAGCCATTGACGAAGCTCGAAAAGAGAAAGCCCACAACCACCACAACAATCGTAATGGCAACGACCACACATCCGAGAAGAAGCCAGCATCATGATTCGCGCTTTTTTGAGCTTCCTTTGCCACGAGTTTTATTTTTTCTCCTTCATAGGAATTGTACAAGTAGTTGGGTTGCATGAATTGGTAAAAGCGATGATTGATCTGAATTGGCTAGGATGGCGATGTTAAATGTCACTTTGGTTGAATTACTTCTTTTGCTTCGGGTTTGGGGATGGTTGAGTGTGTCTTGTGCTTGTATCATTACATAGGAGGAAGGGTTCTTTGTCGCTGTATGGAGGTGGAGAAACTCTTCCAAGTATTTGCCTTGGATGACATGAAATGAATGGATGGTTTGTGGCAACTGCAATTCAAGGAAGCGAGTTAGATACCACGGCGAAAAATATCTATCTATCAAGAAATTATGATGCGCCCTCTGCTCCGTTATGCCTGTGCTGCTTATATCCATAGCCTTGAGGCGCATCGGCATCTGAATGCGCGTTCTGTAATCAGCTTATTTTCACAAGCGCTAGCATCTGGAGATTTTCTCAGTGCCCCTGTCAGCATTCGCCTAGCAAGGCAGGGGGCGCACGCCCGCTCACCCACAAGCAGATGAGTCAGGGATCCAAGAGCAGCTAGCACTTATTGATTGTAGATACTCGTAAGTATGCTAAGATATGTATATCGATATCAAGATATACCCTTATAAAAAACCCCTTCGATATATCATATCATATCATATCATATCATATCATATCGTACTGATTTGATTTTGGCTCCGCATTGACTAGCTCATCAATGAAAGTTCTTTTTACCCAGAGAGAAATCTTTTTGCCCAGAGAAAGAAAGAAACTTGCTAGCTTGCTAGTTTCCGAAAGGCTGAAGCTAAGAAGCTCTTGTTGCTAATCATAGTATGACTACCGTTTCACGGACTTCCACTAGTAGGCTATATCCAAATTGGAAGAGCGGGGCTTTTAATATAGTACGGTAGGTACCATAGAGTATGTTGAGCGCGAGCGCTACGGAAAGATCGTTAGCTTTGAAACCCCGTTAGTACGGGAATTTGTGCGGTAGTGTGCCAAGAATGGACGGTTGGAAGGAACTGCAGAAAGGTTTATTCAGGATGGGATGCGAAGGGATGATGGCTTTTGGTTTAGAGTGGGATTCTCTTGTGAGTGAGGGAAGATGGAAAAGAAGTTGGGGAGGCCGGTACCGATTTGATTCTTCGAATGGAGGTTTTTTTTTTCCTTTGAGAATAGGTTGCAATTATCTTAGAAGATTCTTCTACAACTGATACTAAGATTGAACTGAACGGAACTTGGAATGAAGGTTGGAACGGGTTAAATAATACATCCTTTCTGCGGACGATCTTTGAGAATTTCATAAGATCTCTTCAAGTACCTAAGCCTTAAGGTCGTAAAGCGAGTATACCTGGATTCTAGAGTACAAGATAGTTATCGGCAACAAGGTAATCTTCAAGCCCCTTTGAAGAAATAAATAACACATCCCCGTGCATTTCACGGTTTGATGTGGTTTATCGTCAATGGAGAAGTTAGTAATGAGTAGGATATATATGTCTGTTCAATGGTTTGGTTTTGTATATTTGAGTCCGGATTATCCTATGTGGCATACCTTCTGAGCTCCATATATGACATCTTGTCATGGGAAGCTTCCGAAATATGGGATTGTGTTCTTCTGAAAATTTACCGGCGAAGAAACTGGGAAGTTGGGCGAAGAAGGTAGTTTATTCAATCCAACTGGAGCATATGAAAATTCAATGAAAGTGCAGCTTAACACGCCTGAAAATCAACTCCTCATTAGATTGTGCCGAGCTTTTGGGATTCGCTGCCCCGTGCTTGACAGGGCCGCAACACGAGGCTTCTGGGAGCTTTCGCGTGGCTGGGCCATTGGCTGACTACCGCACCTACTTTATTCTGTATTGACACTCTGAACACTATAGGCCTCCCAAATTAGATACAAAGATTCGATATATGAGTTTTGTGCTCGCTAAGGGAACTCCAATTCATGGGGAGACTAGAGTGAGGAAGACTAGAGTGAGGGAGCGGGAAATTTGAATCTCTCTACAAATTTCAAGTATTGGAGGATTGCAGTAGGTATAGTGTGTTAGACATACATCGCGTCGATATAAGATTACATTGGTTTAGTGTGCACATACCAGTACGATCGGCACCAAAGCTGTGACGTGAATCGGTCCGAAAGGCCCATGAATAGCAGCAGAACTTGAAGTACATATATATATATATATATTATAACAAGCCTCTTGCCGAAAGACGTCGGCCGAATCCATTTACCAGAGTCGAAAGACTCACCTTTGAAGGTATAATTGCATAGTATGTAAGATATACTCTCACCGGATAATCAATATCTAGGCATAATTACATAGTTTTCAAGATATCTTCTCACCAGCTTATCAATTTTTAGACAGGGACAATCTCCCTCATTTGAAAATTCCGATCCTGCTCCGAAACCTTGCTACCTTGTAGCATATCCTCTTTCCACCAACCATACATTCTTTCCCCCCCAGTTATCCAATCCCTACCTAGATGCTAGCATATTTATAGCGTAAACCAACCACAGCGAAGCCGGGTATTTATATCAAAATGATGCGAACCAGTTTACCCATCAAGCCGCATTTAGTAATACACGGCAAGATGATTGAAAAGGAGCAATCATGAGAACTCCGACACAGCCGATTATCCATCTCATTGACTCACCTAGCCTCAAGCGCATGATTGATCACCGAGAAAAATTACTGTATGAGGGATGAAGAAATGTCTTTATATTAGGATACCACTTTGTATCGATGGGTAAATGCATGGTAAATGTTCGGCGGACTCTCTTGCATGTAAGCATGTATGTTTGTTACGGAATTCTGCATGGTAGGCTCACTCTGGTATATTGATGCCGGACAATCGTATGTATGACCCGCGGTCATGTGGGACCCCCAAGTTCGATTGAGCCTCATTGATGATAGAGTCGATTATTACACTCGATATACCGATGTGTTTATTCTTTCCTGATCATGATTTTGAGGGGTTTATTTTTAACATATTAACTAGGATGGAAGCAATGAATTTAACGGATTTGATTCGTTGAATATGGTTTGAGAAATGAAGTCTTCAAACTTGAAACTTGATCGTTTTTGGAGATTGATTTATGGAGTATAGTATGATTATTTATTTTCTGATGGAGTGTATTAGATAAAGGCCAGAATGGTGGGCACACCAAGTAGTAGTGCTGACAGCTCTGAAGATTCGTGAGACCAATGATTGTAATTTGATAACGGCTATTGAGAATTGCTGTGTAACTTAAAAGGGAGGAACGAACCAGAGTTTACAGATCACAAAACAACTATATAAGGCCACGAATCCGTAGCTATGTTATGAGTTTCCATGAACGTAGAAACAGCTAAAGCTTTCAATTCAAAATATCGACTCGACTTGGAAAATGGGGGCAACAAAGATCTTGCCAGTTTTAGAGCTGGGTGGTGTTTTGGTAATCTACGCTTGAAAAAAAGTCCCCTGCTATCATTAACGTTACTGAATATCTTTTAAGATTTTAGTAAAAGTCGTCTATCAGATATTCTACAACTTGTATATCTCGCCTCTCAAACGGTTCCCCGGTCCCATTCTCTACTCAGTAACGAGTTTACCATACGATATCGCATGCATTCGTGGCGAGCCATATAAACTCTTGGCCGCACTGCATGACAAATACGGGCCTGTCATACGTATAAGGCCAAATGAGCTGTCATATATTGATGGCTATATCTGGAAGGATGCCTATACTATCCGTCCCGGACACGAGGAATGGGAAAAGGGTGATATCATTCACCCCATCAATGGTGTCCCTGGGATTCTCGGTGCACTACGCTGGGATCACCGCCGATATCGTCGTAGTCTAGCCTATGCCTTCTCGAAGCAAGGACTGCGCGATCAAGAGCCGCGAATTCGTCAGCATGTTGACGATATGGTGCATGGAATTTCTGAGCGATCCGACATGATCTTGTCAACATATCGGCTTGGCTAAGCTGGACGACCACAGATATTATTGGAGATTTGGCTTTCGGAGCTCCGTTTGGATGTATCGGCTCCACGGTAGGTCATCATTTCATGGAGTCCACCCTTAATCTCATGCCCCCATCTGTGTGGGTGGGCGTAATGAGTCGATGGGGTCTCAAATTCCTGGCCTTTGTACTTATGCCTCGTGACTTGGTCAAAGGCATTTACAAAAACGCTGAGTATAGTTACGTAAAACTCCAAGAACGAATCAAACTAGGGAAAGAAAGAGGTGATTTTTTCGATCATGTTCTCAAATACGGAGTACTAGACGAAACTATCCGCAAAGCTGGTCAGAACGAAAAGCAACAGGATTTGCTCGGTTTTACTTTTGAAGAGTTTCATAGTACTGCGACGGAGATAGTTTTTGCGGGCTCTGAGACCACATCCACAGTTCTCAGCGGTGCGATCTTCCATTTGGTCCAGAATTCAGACATACATGCCAAACTGGTCAACGAACTTCGTTCTACCTTTTCAAATGGAGATGATATCACCATTGACTCGACAAATGTAGGCTCGCTTCCCTATCTTGACGCTGTGCTACAAGAAGCTTTGCGCATCTATCATCCAGCCCCTCTATTCGCAGGCAGAATTTCGCCGCCTGGTGGTGATACTGTTAATGGCGTCTATCTTCCCGCTGGCACACGTGTCAGTTGCCCCGTTGGCGTAGTCGGTATTTCCGAGTACAATTTTGCTCGGGCTGGAAGCTTCTTACCTGAACGTTGGCTTGCGGGTGATGACAGACCACAGGAGTTTCAAAATGATAATCGAACAAATGCTTTTCTGCCATTTTCTTACGGCACAAGGAATTGCATCGGCATGAATTTGGCACAGGCTGAAATGCATCTCATTCCTGAGTA
This sequence comes from Rutstroemia sydowiana, assembly GCA_000812895.1. NCBI lineage: Eukaryota > Fungi > Ascomycota > Leotiomycetes > Helotiales > Rutstroemiaceae > Rutstroemia > Rutstroemia sydowiana. The sequence continues at coordinate 18,849 of JWJB01010357.1, forward strand.
AGCTCCTGTGGCATTTCGATTTTAGTCAACCGAGTGGAGATGAAAAGTCAATGGAGGAGTGGTGTGGTTGGGTAGATCGACAAAAGATTTGGTTCACGTGGCATAAAGGTCCGTTAATGGTTGAGGTCAAGCTAAAGCAAGATGTGAAGAGCTGAGAGTGTGTGTATTGATGCTTTTCGCCAGTCCAATGTTGGAGCAGGAAGCGATGTTTTAGCAGAGGGTCGGGTAGTTAGCTGGGAAAATTACCTCGGTATTTGTTTTTCGGGTGATTGATCGCAAGAGGGATATAGATACACCCACCGTGCGTTTAGAAATAGCCTTGAGGTTAAGAATGATTTAAAGAGCAAGAACGTTTGTTTACACTAAGTTGTTATTTGAAGGTGGCTTTTAGATATTTAAATACATGAGATCGTTCACGAATGCGTAGAACTGTAAAACTATTTGAAGTGGGGCCACAAAATAATACATCCACAATTACTTCCTGCAACCAACACTACGGAAGATAAGTGTCATCATGCCCACTTTTTTAACAAGACCAACGGAAAGTTTTGACAATTTATCTGTAGATTATTATATTGATTTAGATAAGAAATTAGCATCAAACAGAACAAACAGTTACATCTATGATTCACAAGATCAAGATATCAAACGCTTCTGTGGTCCAATGGTTAGGATTCCACCCTTCCAAGGTGGAGGTTCGTGTTCGATTCACGGCAGTTGCATAATTAATATATCTTTTTGAATTTTGTTCCCTCATCAGCTCGATTTTTTTTGGTTAAAATGGACGGGGATTATCGATACGAAGCGGCTTATCAGGCCGCGGAGCATATCCTAAGTTTTTCGCGATTTTTGTGTTCCCTTGAGCATGCGATACTTGATTTTACGTAAACCTTGGCGGAGAACGAGCTGAAAAGTCAGCACCAACATTTAGTACATTCACAACTGACTATTAGGATTATTGATACTCTTTTGAAATATTCCTATATTTATGTGCTGGGATAGACATTAGAGATGGATCCATTAAGCCTTTCGGCAAGTCTAATTGCTGTCATTCAAATTACTGGAACTATTATATCATTTTGCTATGAGTATAGACAAGGCATCAAGCATGCGAATAAGGATATCATACAGATCTTGGATGAGTTGAGCAGTTTGAGATACATCTTGGATTCTTTACTCAGATTGGTGGAAAGGCCGGATTCGAATGGAGTCTCGCAGTTGTCCACGCTTGAATTGCTTGTTAGAGAGGATGGGCCACTCTTTGCATGTAATGTCGAACTAGGTAAACTGGAAATTTTACTTAAGCCAGAGGAGGGGTGGAAGGCTGTGAAGAAAAGCTTAATATGGCCACTAAAAGAGGGAGATGTGAAGAGAACGCTCGGGACGTTGGAGAGGTTGAAGAATACATTGCAGCTTGGATTAAGTGCGGACCAAACGTCAGTGCGACGACCGCTCGATCACAGACTGAAGCTCACGGAATTACAGGAATCTTACTCTTAATTTAGCAAATAGAATTGAAACACAATTCGGAGGTACGATAACCCCTCAAGCATTTGTCATATACCCAAAATTCAGAGTTGAAGTGGCGCAGATCAAAACAGACAGGAAATGTATCAGTGGCTAGCCGCCCCAGATCCTTTCATAAATCATGCTGCCAATGTTAAGAAGCGTCAACCTGAGACAGGAAAGTGGTTCTTCGCATCGAAGCAATTTGAGAACTGGTATTGGAACCCTGATTCGTTTTTGTGGATCTACGGCATCCGTGAGTTGTTTGTTATTCCAGCCATGAGATCTGCTGATTATTCTATATAGCTGGATGTGGAAAGACCGTACTTTGGTGAAGGATAATCTTACAATGTTCTGATAGTAGTTCCTTGCTGACATGGTGTAAGTTCGACAATCATCGACAAGATGATTTCCCGAGTCCAGAAGCAACCAAATACCGCGTTTGCATACTTTTACTTTGACTTTAGTGGAGACATCACTTCGGCTCTCAAGTCCTTGATTGCCCAACTCTCGGCACAGAGTACCCAAATACCAAAACCGTTGAAAGAACTTCACGATAAGTACAAGAGAGAGACATCTTCGTCCGCCTCGCCTACGGATGAAAATCTCCTGCACGCCTTTCATGACATCTTATTGTCCTTTCACAGTGTGTACATTGTATTTGATGCTTTAGACGAAGCTTCAAGAAGGGAAGAGCTTCTTACCTTAGTCGCAACCATGAAACAATGGCAATACCAGCGAGTGCATCTTCTAGTCACAAGTCGCCAGCTCTCAGAGATCGAGAACACAATTTCAAGCTTAGTTACGGGTAGATTGTGCTTGCAGGACTCTGAGGTGAGGGACGATATCGATCTGTATATCTCCAATGTATTTGCGAATGATGAGATCATGTCCAAATGGCCAGATCAACTAAAATTACAAATTCAAGAGAAACTTAGCCGCGAGGGAGATGGAATGTGAGTTTATTTTCTGCTAGACATGTTGAACTGCAAAGCCCTTGGTCAATGTTATGGCATGGGTGTTGACAATAGTATAGGTTTAGATGGGTTGCTTGCCAGCTTGACATGTTCCGAAAATGCACAAGTGTGACGAAGATTCGAAAAGCCATGACCACTCTACCAAAAAGTCTGGATGAGACTTACGAACGGATATTGCAACAAATTGACGATATATCTCATTCGGACGTTCGGAAAGTCCTACAAGCTGTTGTTGTGGCCGCGAAGCCGCTGACTGTTAATGAATTGGTAGAGATTCTAGCTATTGATTTCGACTCTGGTTCTGCACTTCCACGATTTGAGGAAGATTCTCGACTACTTGATCCCCGTACGGTTCTTACTATTTGTTCTTCGCTTGTTACTCGGCTTGAGGCAAAGCAGCTTGATGAGGAATACTTGAAAGTTCGGTGGCATGCAGGTTACACCGAAAACAAGTGGGCACCCATCAGACTTGCTCACGCGTCAGTGGCTGACTATCTCACCCAATCAAAATCATCACCGTTTCATTTTACACGCCACGAAGCTCGCCAGTTCATGGCTCAAGCATGTCTTGCGTACCTACTCAATCCGGAATTCTCTGCTGGGCATAACAGGGAACTTCTCATGAAACGTTATCAGAAATATCCATTACTACGCCATATTATATTGAATTGGCCTCTTTATGTCAAAAGAGATGAGGGTGATCCGGATGATTATCTTTTACCATGCACACGACAACTTTTACAAACGTTCTTTGCAACCCACAAGCTTCCTGGGGGCGGAAACTATTCTTTTTGGCTTGGCATGATGATGCCATCGGCGTCTTCTAATGCGCCTTATATTTCTATTACGCATCCCCTATATTATGCAGCATCTTTTGGACTTGCCGATGTTGTTCAAATCATCCTTGACCTAGAATCAGATATAGACATAGATCAACTTGGGGGGCGAGCGTCTGCGACAGCGTTACACGTTGCATGCTATAGGAATCACCCAGATGTTGTGAAAGTCTTGCTCGCTAAAGGCGCTGATCCTGATTTGCCAAACATCGTAGGAGAAAGTCCAATGTACTGGGCCAGTAGGAACAATTCGAATTCGGGAATTGTGGAACTACTGTTGAAGCATGGGGCAGATCCTTCTGGGAAGTTTTGGCATGGGGAAATCGCTTTAAAATAGAGCTACAAATCACATTATTGTTTTTCCACATTGAATATAGAACGCCTTCATGCTCGGGAAAAGAGTCGAGACGCAAATATGATAGATTCGGAAAGCGTGGCGTCGATCCTTCGTATTCTTCTGAGTTATATAGGTATTATGCGTGGGGTGTCTGTGTTATTGTAAGTTGTACCACAAGACTGTGTTGATCATTTTGCATGTGGGGCGTGGTGCTTGATGACTAGGCACCCCTGCTGCTGACTGCAGAAATGGGTGGTAAGGCAAGGTACGTGGGCACATATAAGGCGCAGTAATTGCGAATTATTTGTCCGTACATTGGCAACATTGGCACTATCGGCACATGTGACGGATTGCCGTTCGTGCCAGTTCTACATGTTCTCTATGCTTCTGGGAGCAAGGCATTATAAGTTTCAACATCGCGAAGAAAACATATAGAGATTTATCTGGGTGCAAACGCTAGTTCTAAGCATCATCAGAGTCTTCAAACTTTGGACCGATTTACGCTTTAAAATGGCATTTCAAGTAACATGAAAAAATACAATATTCCGTAGTTACAGAAGGGCGCCAAACGCACTACATTAACGACGGCAGGTTGTTTGAATTTTCATTCCACGGTCGCGTCCTCACAATTTTCTAAAGGGCTCCAAATAAGAGGGCGACGGCGTGAGTGTGCAGAAGAAATGCCAAGTTTGCCATCGTCAGCGGGGAGGCGATCATTGAGATATCCATGCTCCTTGGCTCCCACTCTTCA
>JWJB01010358.1:0-26215 GCA_000812895.1 Rutstroemia sydowiana
ATCTTTTTCTGGTTTGGGATCAGTTAGAGGAGACTCCTGAATTCCAATATCCTACCTAACACTTTATCAGTACTGTATGTCTTCCATCTCAGGATCGAGATTTATGACATAAGGAGGCTCTTTCTTGCTATGTAGGTGGGAGTTTATTCTTTGCATGAAAGTCGTTTTTCCAGAGCCTAGTGCAAAAGTTAATTTTCTTTTTAGAGCTGCTAAAAAATGAAGAGTTATATACCAGCCATGCCGACACAAACAATAGAAACAGGCTTATTCGCCCGTGCATTTGTAGATTCCGCCATATTGTATTTGTTGTTGTGAATGAAGAGTTGTGAGTAGAAGAAGTTATTATGCGGGGCATGAAGTGGGATATCTGAAATCAAAAAATAAATCCTGGCTCATCCGCTTCGGGGAATCGACACTACTGTACCGAGCTACGGTACCTTAGCTTAAGTGCAGGTGCCCAAAATAATCCTCGTTAGTCTCACCCCATCAACCTTGAAATCATCCCAATTCAACTCACACAAAACAAAGGCAAAATGGACGGACTGGACGATTTCGAGAAATCTTTGGCGGCAGAGAAGGCAGAGAGGGAGAGAATGGAAAAGAAGGAGCGCAGAGATAAAGATAAGGATAGGAAACATAAACATCATCACCGAAGACATCATCGGTCTCGCGACGAAGAAGATGAAGAAGATGATCACCGACACAAGCGGTCCCGACAATCTAAACTCGATGATGACAATGGTGATAGAGATGAAAAAAGACGAAGTCGTAAATATACCAAGTCATCAGACCCCAAAGAAGATTTGCCATTGCCCGATGAGGAAGAAGCACCAGAAGCCCAACCAAAAGCTACACGCGACTCTTGGATGACGGACCCTGCTGCATTTGAATTTGATTACACACAAAAGGGAGCCAAACTAGAGAAGCCAAAAGCTCCATCAAAGCCAGATTATGATTTAAAGGTACATAAGAATGAACTGAATCATCATTTACAGGATCTCAATGTGGGCGAGAAGAAATTGGATGATATCGAGGCAGATCATGAAGTTGAGTACATATTTGGGGACTCGGGGGCTCAATGGCGTATGACTAAACTAAAAGCCGTTTACACACAAGCCGAACAGAGCGGCAAGGTGGTGGAGGAGGTTGCTGTTGAGCGATTTGGGGGATTGAGGGAGTTTGATGATGCGCGCGAAGAACAAATTGAGTTAGAGAGGAGGAAGCTCTACGGGCAGGGCTACGTTGGAAAGGAGAAAACTAGTGGCGAGTTATTCCAAGAGAGGAAATTAGATATGGGCATACGACGAGCTCCGGTACCACAGCAGGATGAGCAATTAGACCTCCCTCAAGGGACGATTATGGAAGAGGCACCCGCACCTGTGCAGCTCGATGCTACTGCTTTGAATCGATTGAAGGCACAGATGATGAAGGCAAAGTTAAAGAACTCACCGGATGCCGCAAGACTAGAGGCTGAATACAATGCTGTGGCTGCAGCTGGCATAGCGACTAGTTCGGAACCTGGAGTCGTAGTCTTGGGCAAGATGGATAATAGGATGCTAGCAGGGACTCGAGGAGAAGTAACATCAATCAATAATAAGAGAGGCCGAGAGCGGGGATTGGTGGAGGAAAATGAAGATATGTCTATCGAAGATATGGTTCGAGAGGAGCGACGGACAAAAGGGCAAGCAGGGGGTGACGGTATGCGAGCAGCCGAACGCATAGCAAAAGATGCAAAGTTCGATACCGACCTCGATTACATGGATGATAACGCAAACAAGCTTGCAAAGCGTGTCCAAAAGTCGGAGATAAACTTGAGAAATACAGCAATAGGAGAGTTTCAAAAGATGAATCGTATTCTAGATTCTTGTCAACTATGCCATCAAGAAGATAAAAACCAACCGCCTGTTGCGCCAATCATATCTCTAGCTACGCGCGTTTATCTTACACTCCCAACTGAGCCGGAACTGAGCGAAGGTGGAGCCGTCATTGTCCCCATACAGCACAGGACGAATCTTCTCGAATGCGACGATGATGAATGGGAAGAGATTAGAAATTTTATGAAGTGCTTAACACGCATGTACCATGATCAAGGACGAGATGTGGTATTCTATGAAAATGCCGCAGCTCCACAAAGAAAGATGCATGCTGCCATGCAGGTCGTACCATTGCCATATAGTCTTGGAGAAACGGCCCCAGCCTTCTTTAAAGAAGCCATCTTATCATCGGATGAAGAGTGGACACAGCATAAAAAGCTGATTGATACTGCTGCACGCGCGCGAGATGGTTTGGGGAAGCTTGCATTCCGCAGATCTATCGCAAAGGAAATGCCTTACTTTCACGCCTGGTTTGAGATTGATGGTGGTTTGGGACATATTGTGGAGGATTCTAACAGATGGCCTAGAGGAGATTTGTTTGCGAGAGAGATCATTGGCGGGATGCTGGATATTGAACCCGATGTGATCAAGCGGCAGGGTCGATGGAGTCGAGGGGACAAAAGATTAGAAGGGTTCAAAAAGCGCTGGAAGAAATTTGACTGGACCAGAGTCCTGACGGATTCGTGAGAAAAGAATGAACCCACTACGTCACATACCGTCTTAACTTGTAAAATACTACACACATTAATGATCAGACACAAGTCACATCGGGCAACTCCTATGGATTTTCGTCACTGGCTCTCCGGCTCGACTTCCGATTCGACATTTGCAAATTGATACAAACTGAGTGTCGCCATGTGCTATCCATATGAAGATTGTTTGGAGCGCTGTATGCTAGATTAGGCGAGGCATCGCTGCATCGAACATCAATGAATTCCAAATTCCATCTCGGAATTTTTCCGGGTTAGAGTGACCGAAACAATATTCCACGCGGCGTCATACCTATCACAATCACAAAGTGATTGGACCCCACACAAAAAAAACGTTTCCATACCGAGTGATGGATTGTCGGATAAGTAGTGCGTAGCACAAGGTGTGGTAACACTTTCACAATATGCAGCTTGCCATGGTGTAAAATCCTTCTAGAAGGTGAATTCAGCACCTCCTGACATTGATGGGTCGTCGTCAAATGAGGTACCGCATGAGATTGACGGTTATTGTACTCCGTCCCATGTTTTCCCCTTTCATCGGCTGCGTTTTGTGCGAGAGAAGATAGGAAGAATACCGTGATTTTCTGGGTTCAACTGTACATCCCCGGGCTTTAACTTCGGGCTTCAACAATGTGACATTTGATGAAAACATTGCGAATGGTTAGCAAGCAATAGATCGTGAACACTTGTCACAGGAAGGCTCCGTCCGATATCGCCCTTGGATGGTGCGGATTGTAAAGTTTTTAACCTATCTTCGTAGAATTCTATCTTTTCTGCTGATTTTCGGAGGAACTTATTGAGTCCTCGTGGCTAAGACACGCATATCATATTCCTCGGTCACATCCGGTAGAAGTCTAAGCAAGCAATCAAGCAAGCATCGTGTTCAATGTTTACTGTTCATGCTTTCATGTAAGGCAGGTACCCATACATTCTGTTTCGAATCTTGTGCTGAAACGGAATGGAGCTTATCCTGCTGAGGTTCTGGATAAGCTCTTGTGTGGCCTAAAAAGTGCAGAAACAAAAACCAGTATATAGTAATTGCTCATGGCGTCATGCACCGGTAGGTCCTGTAATACTACACAATGCCATTGCAAAGCCACGAGGCTGAGGGATGGATGGGTGGATGGTGGATGGTTTAGGTTGCGGGTGATGACATGCATAGATTGATCCAACGCCTATGTATGCAATATGCCTTTTTTCTCCTAAAAGGCCGGCTACGAGGATCCCAGATTGGAAAAGACAGCGGTATTGAAAATAAGGAGGACAAGAAGAACATTGTTTTAGATGGCTAATTGAATAATGTTCCGTTTCAATATGGATCCATAGTGAGTGGAGTGGCCCATGTTGTATAGAACTATAATTGTTTCATTGATCTATTCTGTAGTTAGTGGACAATTCAGTAACTCAGATTGCCGTACTCGGATTGGATATGAGTGTTAGATAATCTCTTGAAATAGATATGGTGATCCTTTCCCAAATTTACTTTGCTAGTGGTCACTGGTGAGTGAGAGAGCGTACATTCTCACATCATTTTCGGTAAATGAAGGTGTAAACTTTACCAGTAACGCCCGACATCTTTCAGGGAGGATAGACTTTCTCGGTGGTTTAATAATACCCAACCACCCTTCGAGAAAGGAGTACAGTAGAATTAACTACATCTCAATGAACCATCTTTTTCTGGTTTGGGATCAGTTAGAGGAGACTCCTGAATTCCAATATCCTACCTAACACTTTATCAGTACTGTATGTCTTCCATCTTCGAGAGTACCTTTCTCACAAAAGGAACCCTAGTCAACATAAAACTATCAAAATATGCGGAGTAAGAAAGGGATCTTCAGCGTGTACCACGTAATTTATTACCCCTGTGGCTATTTCTCAAGCGAAATGCATGAAAAGATTCTGAGAAGCTTCTAAGATTCTTCTATCGCTTGTTTTTTTTTAGTTACCCGTCCCGCATTTCACTTAGATGAGGATGAAAGTTGGTGCGCAGGGCTGGACAGATCGTGAGAGTAATAAGCATGGATATGCTAATATGGATATGATAAACGGTCGCCATCCGGAGGAACAAAGGTTTTATTCTTCGACAAGGGTTATTTATTCTCTCATGTATGTATGGAGTTGTGCATAGGTATTGTGTACTTTACTGTACCATACTCGTAGTCTCGTAGATAGTGAGAAAAGGCGAGCTGCTTGAAGCAAGTAAGATGGATGTAATATAATATTGATTGATTCAAGATTTCAGGTTTGATATTATTTGAGAGGAGATTGTCATTGAAAAGAATCTGGATTGATATGAACTTGAATATGAATATGAATACTCAATCTAGTATTACTTGAGGGCCGGGCAAGTTTTTTAACGATTTCCCCACCAAAATCTATGTTTACTTACTATGATCAATATTGAATATATATTTGATTAATTGAAGGATTTTTTTAGTTTTTGATTTGTATTATACATTTTATTATAAATAAAAGTTTCATCTTATTAGATTAGTAGTAAGTATAATTTTATATATTAATAATTTCTATTGAAAAAGTCCTTAAAAAATGCTAGTTTTAGGCTTATATTTAGGCATTAAAGCCCTATAATTTAGCGAGATAAGCTTTAAAATTCATCTTTTCATATCAGTATAAAATATCATAAGTTATATAACATTTGCTACTAATATAAGTATCAATAATGTATATTTATGTAAAGTTCTATCAGGATCTTCAATTTAAAAGAATTTGAATAAAGATTGAAATAGCTATATAATTAGGAAATAAGTGATTTTAATGGTTTGTTGGTATAAAATAAGCTTACAAATCTGCCCGGCCCTCAGGTTATACTAGACTGAGTATGGATATGGATATGGGTATGGGTATGGATATGGATATGCAAAGTACTATTAATGTTAACAAGATTCTTTTCAAAATAATAAGAAGATTACAAAAAGGGTAATACTGATACGAGAAATAAGAAGAAAAGAAGCTAAAATCAAGCTTAACTAATTAAGGTTAGAAATAAATGAATATATAGAAATATCTTAAATAATGGTAATTCTCAATGACAATAATAATAATAATAATAGATATTGATATTCAAAATGTTTACTATATCATATTGTAGGTACCTGGTAGTACCTAGACTTCAAAAATGTCACCTTGATATCGATCAGTGATGTTGTCAAGATTTGAGATTTATAAATAAATTATATCATTAAGGAAGAAGGGAAAGCTCAAGGAGAGAGAGGAAGTTGGAAGTTGTGTACTTGATACTAGGTAGGTAATTGATCATTAAGTTGTGATAGAATTAAAGAAAAGATTTAAAAATACCTCGTTTTTAAGGTTATATATAAAATGAATTTATTTAATTTGAGAATCTTTCAATTAAGGGAACGGGCTGCTCTCTTTCTCACCTTTTTTTAAAAAAAAAAAAAAAAAAAAATATCCCTCTTTCCCTCTCTATAGTAGCCTCCACCATCTCTCCCCAAGAAACTTATTCCGACTGACCGACAAATTGATCTCTTCTCTCCATACCTCTTTTTTTTTCCCCTACTCATAAAAATTGTCCCTTTTTCCCTTTTTTTTTTTACGTACCATATCGTACCCAAACCTACTCCTACCTATACCTATACCTACTCTTCCTACCTACCTACCATAACTTTAAACAAATTAAATTTGATTTTCCCCAATAAACCTCCTTCTTCAAACTCCACTCTTCAAAATTTCCCTAAATTCCCATTTTTCTCCCTTTTTTACCTTACCCTTACCTTACCTTACTTTTTTTGACCTTGACTTTTTTGAACTCTTCGATATTATTTTATATTGTAAAATAAACGAGAAGAGAGCATCAAAAAAAAAAGACCACCTCCCTTCGCTTCCTCCTTACCTTATAATAAAAATCCGTCGTCATTCGGATGAAGTAAAGGTTATTATCGGCATCGGTAATTCCCTAGCAAATACAGTACTTCGAATAGCGACCGATTCACCAAGAAAAAAAATAATTGAAGAAGCAATAAGTTGAAGATCTTCGAAAAAAAGGATAAAATAATCAAAAAGAAGAGAAGAAGATTTGATTGAATTTTGTTGAGAAAAGGAAAGCAAGAGAAAGAATAAAATCATCTCGTGGCTTACTATTTTCTAATGTTGTCGTGATATTTTTTTTTATCGCGGTCGAATAAGTCAAATTGTCAGCGACCGTGTCATCAGAATATGGCACAGCAACATAATAACAGGAATAGTCCACATCTAAATCACCTTCAACAACATAGCGGATCCGCACCTTCTTCACCTTCAATGTCAAATCCCCAGCAAAATAATTCGACGCGTCCACCAGTGAATTATCCAAGTCCAACTTCGTACCCATCACCTTCTTTGTCAAATTCACAATACAATTATCCGCCACCAGGTAATCAACAAGAATCGTATCGCGCAAGCCCAACTGGAAGTAACAGTTCTCTTTCATTACCAAGTATGCGTTCTCTAGATCCATTGCAGCAGCAACAGCAGCAGCAAGCTGCTCAACATCATATGGGCTCACCTTTACCTCCTCCGGTCGCACAAATGGGTTCGCCCTATTATCCATCCGGCCATCAAATGTCGCAGCAGCTCCCTCAGCAATATCCTAATGTAACTTCCGATCCAAATATTCGATACGCAATTCCAGTCGACTCGAGAATTATGAGTGGAGGCCGGCACAAAAAGGTATGGCAATAATTATTTTATCAAATGCCCGAATTGTTTTTCTTCCATCTTTCCGAGTCTTTGTGTCGGATGCTAATATTAATATTTTTTCTTTCCATTAGGAGATCAAACGAAGAACAAAAACTGGATGTCTAACATGCAGAAAGAGAAGAATAAAGGTCAGTTCATGATGTTTCTTTCGAATATATATTTTGAGGTAAATGGATTGAGGTTGAAGTTGGGTTTCTTTCGCGATGCGATGAATCTTTTTCGTCTATATGCAAGCGAATCACCTAAGTAGGCGAAGGCACATGAGCGAGCGAGCAATCTCGATACCAGACCCACGAGTAAACAAGTTCAGCTTCAGCGAGATTATCAATTTTTACGTTCAAATTTGTTGGCTATTACCATTTGTTATCGTTGACGCGATCATCGCGATCATCATCATTGTCTATTGTCACCCTATAAAAAAATACTAACATTTTTGGACCAGTGCGACGAACAACACCCCGCTTGTCGAAACTGTCAAAAATCTAAACGTGAATGTTTGGGTTACGATCCGATTTTTAAACAGCAGCCAGGACCTACAGCGATTCAACCCGCCCCAAGCTCTGCGCCGAGTCATTCTCCCTCGATTGCAGCGTCAAACCCATACGGTCCACAACCTCAAATGTTACAAGGTGGTGCTTACGGAGTGCCCTCAACAATGGCATATGATCCTGCTCTCTCTGCTGGTTCGTCAGCTTCTGCTGGCCAGCACTTTGATTATTCTTCTGCAATTGACCCAGCATTAGAGGCTGCTGCACCGCCTCCTGCTTCAAGCTTTCACAGCACTATACCAGGTATGCCAAGCCCATACTCTTCTGGAGCATCCGACACTCTTCACCTTAGAGGTGGTGCTGGTTCCCCCCTTTCCCCTGCAGTTGCATCTTTTTTTGAAGAAGCGGCTGACACGAAGTTTCCAGCAAAACGATCTATCGATGATCTACTCGCCCTAGGCACCGTACCTGCTCCCCCCAACGCACCCGTCAACGATATCTCGCAAGAACCAGGCGCACTCGAAGAAGCCAAACACTTGTATTACAGTATCTACTCTCCTGGACTCGAGAACTTCCTTGAGTCGAAGTGGTTCTCAGCCCACGGTGTCCGAAAATTACTTGCCGACAAGCCATTACTTGATCAATTCGGTACCCTACTATTACAATTCTCAAAGACCACCGTCGGCGACCAAACACAGATTGCATACACCGCGAGTGTTGAGGCTCGAGTAGTATGGGCATTGGCATGTATGGTCAAGCAAGGAGCTTTGGAAGCAAATGGAGTCAAGAGTGAAATTAAGAGCACAACTCCGGGCCCAGAGGATGCAGTTGAAGCAAGCCATCGCCTCACAATCTTTGAAGTTCTTTTGACTGGCAAGGTAGCTGAAGGTAATCCACTCACCGCACCTGTTCCAAACAGTGCAGACCATCACAAACTGAGAGAACTGGAGTTCTGGTATACGCTCGCCAATTTCGTCTGCCTCCGTGATGACGATCCAGCATCTGCCAAAGAAATTGATGATACGCTTGCAACTTTAAGGAACTTGCTAGATGGAAGGGAGAACCGAGATGTCTTGTACTCAATTGCCATCATCCGTGCTATTGGCCAGCGAGTCTCTGAATATACGCCAAGCGACACCCCGCTTCACCTAGATGAGAGCGATAATCGCAGCAAGCTTCTTGTCGCAAAGAAATTCGTGCAAGATGAAGCAAGCGGTGCAGGTACAACTAATGTAATTCGGCGATTGTGTGAGCTGGCTACACGGACCTGGACAAGTCCAGCACCAACAGCTGCGATAGGACCTACAGCAAAATAATTCAACACGTTTTTCGGCGCAATATCTGACCAATTCGATTCTTCTGGCGTCTCTAGCATTGGGGGGTTTAGGGTGTGTATGCAATCAAATTCCATGCAACAAAAATGGATGGATGGGATATCATTTACTTTTTTTTCTTGCTCTCTCTACCTTTTTGTGGCAATGGCAAAGCTTTTGCAGAAAGAGGTACTCAAACAGAATCTCAAATATCAGACGATGGTTTGGGGCGATCTTTTCGGAGTACAAAAAAAGACATTCTATTGCACTGGGCAACTTGCTAAGCTTGGTGGTTTGTTATAATATAACAGATGCATCAAACACAACATGTGCAAAATGTAAACTTAGGACGTTATTTGGAGGGTGGCTTTGGGATGGGAGGAGAAAATTCAAACATCTATGTTTTCCTTGATTGCTTCTACTACTTTTGCTGCATCTACTTTATACATTGTTCCTCTCGAGGGACAGATATAGAGTATATCTTGCAAGTTCGTTTGGAAGTTGTACAGATTTTAGTAGATGCCCTCTTCTTTTATCTATTTATCTATCTATCTATCTGTTTGGTGGGGTGTGGGGGAGAGGCGTGGGGGAGAAGTCAGATCTGATTACATGCATGAATAAACTGGGCATATGAAGTTATTAAGAATGAAGATATTGAAAATAAGGCACAGGCATGAAAATGATAGACGGAGATATTGGAGAATAGGGCAACATTTGATAGGATGTAGCTTTAGTCTTCATTTATTCTCATCGAGTTGCCTTGTTTTTACTCAATTGTTCTCTACTTGCCTTACTTTGACAATACTCGATATACTTTTGAAAATGAGACGTATTAAATATACGTTATATAAAGATACAATGAGAAAGGCATAATTAAAGATAATATTCAATATACAATCTTTGATTCTCGTTCCGTGAGTGAAATTTATAAAAAGTTATTTTTGAATTCCTATTTGACAAATATAATCTACAAATCTGAGTAAGAGCTGAACAACAAGCTCTATAGACTTAATTTATGAAGTGATGACCGAAAATTTGAGATTGAAGAAGTAGCACCAGAAGCGTGAATAGCATCAGGAGCCAACTCAGACAGTCTAATTACTCGTGCTTCGCTGTCTGATAGTCAGTCAGTCTCGATATAGTTGCACGAGCATAGATCGTTAGCCGCCGCCCCCTAAGAGTATCTCTACCATGTCTGCAGTAACGCAACTGTATCGAGGCACTGGCCCCTGGGGCTCACTTGAACCTCATGGATCGATGCTATCTGGATGGCTGACAGGACCATGATGCTACAAGCCACATGGCTTGGTATCAACAGCTGTCATGGTATCACACTTGATCGCTGTCTGGGTCCAGTTCAGTTATAGTTGTTCCTCTTACAGATATATCTCAGCGGAGAGGTCAAATATATTCATATCAGTCTAAGTAATCAATTGGACAAACAAGTTTCAGGCAACGTATGTGATTTGATTCTATGACTAGCTCAAGTAAGCTGATGTGTATGTGAGCTTGTATGTAACTCAGTTATGCTGAGAACTATTGGTTGTGAGAAAGCAACGCATGAAACTCTGTCTGTCAGTCTACCCATCGGTGGTCGATAGGTCGATTAACTAGAAGTTGTCGGTCCATGGATTTTGAAAAGCAACGCATGAAAACTCTGTCTGCCAGTCTACCCTTCGGTGGTCGATATGTCGACTAACTGAAGGTTGTCGGTCAATAGACTTTCGAAAAGCAACTGGAGACCAAAGGAAGCCATATGACGAGAAACGGATGTTGTTATGCACTGTTTTTAGATTTCTCCCATAGCTATGAATATATCTTAGTACTCGAATCACATGGAGCTTGAAAATCGTACTCACGGCAAGGAACGCCTCTTTTGTAAGCGTCTTGAGCTCATAGATTTCGAAATGCTTCTGATTAAACATGGCAGACATCATATCAACAAAGTCGGGAGTGGATGGCAGCTCATCAATATTGCAGTCAAACTTTTCGGAGTGAGGCATGATCTCCATCGACAAATAATGATCCAAATACCACTGAGTGAATTCCTTCTTCGCCGTGGTGTATGCCAACTCCTCTGTCTAACCATTGTTAGTATCACATAGCCAGAATTCTTCAACGACAGACGAAGTCACTGCAAACATACAAGTTTTTGCTCTTTGACCTCCAGTGCTTTGGCCTCGGCTTCAAGAGCAGTTCTGATGACAGTATTGTCCTTCGTCAACTGTTTGGATAACTTTCCGAGTCCCATGTCACCACATCCTAACATCAACTTCTCGACGCGGTCAATTGCTTTCTTGAGCTTAACAGGATCCTCTGCTTTGATACTAAATTTTATCAGACACCGGTCCATAACACGTTATGTTTACTTGTGTAGTCAAGTTTGGGCAACTTACCGGTCAAGGATGTCATCAAGACTTGGCTTCTCGACTGGCAATGCAACATCAAGATCCATTGAGTCTCCGATCACATTGTTGAATGTTTGCGGAGACATGGTGGAGCTTTAAAGAGGTGCGTATGGACACGGATGGTTCTAAGCTTCGGCGTGTAGGTTCGAGAAGCGACAGATCGATTGGTGAAGATGGCTGTGACTGGTAGTCAACCTGTTACAAAAATGTGTCGTCCGTCAAGAATTTGTCGTCCGTCAAGGATATGTTGCCTGGCAAGAATCTGTCGTCCGGCAAAAAGATTTAGAAAAGGTTTAGAAGGAAATAGTGGGATCGCGTCTAAGGGGGGTACTTAAATACCTCGATTCTCTGGTGACTAAGCGAGGAAAGGAATTCGAAGCTGAGATCCAGACTAAGGACGACACTACATTACCCAAAGAGCAAGTTGGCTTTCGCGAATATGATGGTAGAGATGAATGTAGCTTCGACGAGATTTTAATGGGAATTAGAGGTCACAGAAAAAACAGACAAGTCAAAAATCACAGGAGTGGAGAGAAATAAACACAAAAATAGTGTGGAGTAGGCAAGTCCATAGATTTACTATAAGAAAATGCCTCCAGAGCAGCACATCAACTATATGTAGAACTCAATGCCATATATCCTGATATTCATCCCGAAATCGAAATCCTGCTATCAACGGGGCCACCCAGAAACCAGATCAAAACCGCTTATTTCTATCAACTTATCCGCCATGAAGAAGAAGGGCTAACAGATCGAATCTATGTGCGGATGGTAAACGGCGGAAAAAGCGATGTTGTTGAAAAAACATTTGTGGATATGAAGGGACGATTTGAATGAAACTTTTGGAAACGAGTGTGCTCGAGATAAGATTTATGCCGCAAAAACTTTGCTGAATATGAAAACGAACGCATGGAAACGCAATTGGCTGTAAACAATCGTATCGGAAATCGCTGACGTACAAGTCATATTGGCAAGACCATGCCGGCGGACGTGGAACTGATTAGGCATTGACAACGTTTACGGTCTTGTGCTTGAGAGGGGGGAACACATTGACACCGTATTCACCTCCCATGTTTCCTAGCAAATGTTAGTGGCAATCTTCAGCTTCGATGGTGAGTACTAACCTGGAGGATAGTAATTGCAGACCGTGTAATAGGCGGGCATGCCAGGAAAGATGTTGATAGGGTTACAAAGTTGAGTAGCGCAACCAACAGAATTGGTAGCAAGCCACACCATTTGTGAGAAGTGTCCCCAAGAGTCGAAAGTGCTCAAGTCTGGGTTGTCTTTGCCATAGTATGATGGCAAGTAGAGGGGCTCTTCACCATTGTACCACATATCGGTAGCTGCAACGGCCATTTCCTTGTTGGCGCCAAGGGATTGGGCGTTAGTAGCACCGTAAGCAGCAATATTTTGACCATAACCACCGCCGTTAATTGTCCTAAAAACAATCAGTAATAGTTTCACAACATTATGCAAGAAGGTACGTACATGTTGTGACCCCAATGGCAAGTTGCAGCAAGTACCTGAGCGGATGCAACCAAGCTCGTGTCCCACTTCAAAAGAGGAACAGAATGATTGGCACGGTGAATATTGTGATGGTACAATGCTGTGCTGATATAGTCGGTTGGGGTCGCAGTTGGAACTGGAGCTAGAGTGGTGGAAGGATAAACAGTGGTAGTAATGTGAAGAGTGGTGGTTGCAACAGCTTTGCCATTTTGGTTATAAATGACTTCGGTAACATCGTAAGTCTGAACAACCTGACGCTTAATCAAGTTCCAAAGGTTGCCAATTGGAGAAGCAGCAGCCATATAGGCAAAGAGAAATGTAAGAAGAAGTTGAAGACGCATGTTGAAGACTGCAATTGACTTTTCTCAACGCTTTTAAGTAATGAAAGTGATGTAAATTGATGAGAATAAATCGAGAGCGAGAGCGACTTGATCTTTATCTCAGATGGCCAGCAAGTGAGACTGGGCAGTAAAGAGTGTAATATTCCGTCAACGAAATATGATATTGAAAGAGTGTGATTGTGATATCTCGTATTGTTGTTTTGGTATGGAAAAGAAAAGGAATGTGGAGGAGGAGAAACGAGTTTTATATCCTCTTGGACCGACCAAAAAAAAAAGAAGAAAAAAAAAGAGAGAGTGAATCAACCAAGGCAGCTAGCTGAATTCTCCCGTTGCTTGGTGAATCTTTTCAATAACTTCAAATTGGGCGAAATTAAGACAAGATTACTTTTAAGATGAGGGGACGACGGCAATTAATTTCTTATTAGGTAGTCTCTTGGAAAGGAAAAGTGAGGTTAATTCACTTTTTCTTTTTTGAAAAATGAAGAATTTAATCTAATTTCTCACATTCCATCACGATTGACTTGGTGACTGAATTTGAAAAATGACTTTCCTTGGTGACGTACATATTTGAGTTCTTAAAGTTCATAACTTAGAACTACTTACTTACTATTACTATAGATCGGTGATACCAAGATCTCATGGCGGCCCTTTGCACAATCCGGGGAAGTTTTCACAGTTTTTGGTACAGTGTACAGTATCAGTAACCATTATTTGGTAGAATTTGAAACGTTCTTTCTTGATATGAACCGTTGTTAGACAAAATCGTTTTTTTTAGTAAGTACTAACATCTTCGGAGTTATGTATATATATAATATATATATGCATGTAACTTCATATTCGATACTACCTACCTGCTGAGCAAAATGTTGATTATTCAAACGGTAGACTAACTCCTTCCAATAAACTTAACACATGTCCTACTAAATTATACCCCCGAGTGAATGTGAATCAAGGAAATTCTCTTCATATCAACCATTAACTCGTGA
This sequence comes from Rutstroemia sydowiana, assembly GCA_000812895.1. NCBI lineage: Eukaryota > Fungi > Ascomycota > Leotiomycetes > Helotiales > Rutstroemiaceae > Rutstroemia > Rutstroemia sydowiana. The sequence goes on from JWJB01010358.1 coordinate 14,343, forward strand.
ACTCGTGGGGTATTCTGTTCACAAGAAGTTGAGATAGGATATCTAATATCAAACGGGGAAAATTTAACATTCCCCTATGGTCATCCCCGGAGTAGGTTGGGTAAAGATTGGATCGTTGTTACTAGCTTCCATCGGGCTGCTGCAGATTGCTGAGAAAACTTTTGTACGGGTCATTTCCGATCGATGTTTATTGATATCCTATACACAATTGCAAGATGTCTGGTAGGATTGAACTCCAAGCTTTGTGCCGATGAGGTGGATTGATTCACTTGCAGAATTTGACCATCAAGGCTTGATGGTTGAATCGATTTGTATCACCCACAAGTTAGAGTTCCATCTTTTGTATCACAAATAGATCTCTGTGTACTAGGTACAGCATTTTGTGCATGCCTATTGTGGCGCCAAGATGTGCTACAAACTTAGCAATGGTGCTGAAGAATGCAATTCAGAATGGTAAAAGTCTAAAATAGCAGGCGCGAGAGGACAATACCATAACCATGGAATCGTTAAAACTTTCGAACTTTTCTGGAACCCGGTTGGAGTTCTATGACTTGATCACTGCATACCAAATTATAACAAAAAGCTGTGAAGGCTGATTACTGCGGCACATATCTGAGAAGCTGTCATGCGATCAAGCCAAAGTTCTGCCTCTTCAGCTCAAAAGTGCTGCGCAATCACTTGATCCTCCCTTGAGATATATTCTCATATCAACTTGAATTATACCGCAGATAGATATATATGTGGAGGTCACTTGGGTATCCGCAGGCTTGCATCTTTTGAACTTCAAAAGTGCTCAGGATTGCAATCTTTACATTCTTAAGTATTATATACAAATAACCACATTGTTGGTCCTATGGCCGCCGATATAACCATCAGCCAAGTTGTGATCTTACATCTCCTATAACTGTACACTCTCGTAATGTGAAAGAATTATTATAACCGGCCGGCCTATGACCCAAATCCTATATGTGCATGTCTTTTGACGATTTCTCTATCCAGTTGGTCATCCTGTGGTTCCAATATCATTATGGTGCCATCTCATTCACAATTTCTCATGTCCTATTTTCTCCATTTCTCTACGCAACTCATCCCGCAATAACCCAGCTAGAACTGTAGCCTCATCCTCGTCTAGCTCGGATCTTTGGCCCTTCCCAAACATTGTAAAAGACCGATTGCGTAACTCGGGAGGTAATCCAGGCCTTGGGATGATATGGAAATGTACATGAGGTACCACTTGAGATGCCGCCGCTCCTAAATCCCGTTTGCATTAGCAAATATTTGCATCACCAAAACTAACGATTTTGTTTCTCCTTGAAAATCCTAGGATTTACCTCTAATGAGGGAATAAGCATAGAGCATACCGTTATTTTGCACAATATTCCAATCCCAGACACCAGTAACCTTAGCCAAAGCTCTAGACAACCTCTGGAGCCATTTCCCCAACTCCATCGCTTCCTCTTCGCTCACTTCTGATATCTTCTCATTGTGTCTACGGGTGGTGACGAGTAGATGCCCCGGGGAAAGAGGCATTATATCGAAAAACGCCATGCATAACGGAGTTGAAAGAACCACGAAAGCTGGCGGGCTGGTGAGGTCAGGGGTTGAAAGCGCGGAGCAGTCGCCAGGTGGATGGTTCATTGCAATCCTACAGAATGGACATGGCATGGTGGACATTATATTGCGCCCTCGGACAGGGCTTTAAGACTGTTATCGCGGTGTGAACATAATGAGTTATCGGATGCTGAATGGACTTGGAAAGCAAGCTTGGAATTTGAGGTATGAATGCACACTAATTTCTTTTACCGAGGCTCAATTCTCGGTACCTGGTCTGGACAAACCCCGTAGTCGCTTGTATTTGGTTGAGATCCTACGAGCCTACCTACGAGCACATTATCATTTGCATTCAACAACGGCAGTGGGGCTTTTGTATTGATGAGAAACATCCAAACACGGTTTGTCTATCATATAATATATGGCGGAGCTGGTTTGTTTTCTTGTACTGTATATTTGAACCAAATCACAATATTCTGATTACTACACATAGAAACACATGGGTTCGTTTATTGTATCTTCCAGGTATCTATCTATCTCTGTTTCATGCTATTTACATCCCTTATTCGTCGTCACCAAAGAACACCTTGACAGGCAGCCAAGCATCGCCGCAAACCTTGAATCTTCCCTCTAATTTATCCAATTTGGTCATCTCCTCAGAAGTCAACTCCCAGCCGTCAAGCTCAAAGTTTTTGTCAATTCGCTCTTTGGTTACGGACTTTGGAATCACAGACCATCCATGTTGCAGGCCCCAGGCGAGTAGCAGTTGCTGAGGAGTCTTGCCTTTGGCCTCCGCCATTGATAATAATGTTTGATCTTTGTATAGAGGGGAGTCGGTGCTGCCGAGACAAGAGTAGCCTGTGGTGTGGATTCCCTTCGAGGTATTGTATGCAACGAGCTTTGGAGAAGGATTGTTTGGGTGCAATTCGATTTGGTTTACGGCTGGAACAATCTGTAAAGTGTTAGATGTGCATGTGAGTGGTTTGAATATTATCATACCGTGGTTCCAGGGTCGTTTAGAAGTTTCTCTAGGTTGGTGATTCCGAAATTCGATACACCAATGTTCTTCACCTTTCCTGTACCGACCAACTTCTGCATTTCATGATATGTCTTAATGAAATCCCAGTCTGGGTAGTGCTTTTTCAAGTCGGTTGGGTCCGTGGAACAGGGCCAGTGCATAAGGTACAGGTCCACATAGTCGGTTTGAAGGGATTTGAGGGAAGAATCAATTCCTTCTTGAACTCTCTTGTGCCATGGGTTATCGAGTTTAGTGGTCAACCAAATCTCTTCTCGCGGAACTCCACTGGCTTTGATACCATTGCCGACTTCAGTTTCGTTGCCGTATGCAAGCTAGTAAAGAGTCAGATTTATTAGGGTACCATCGCGAGGTGTATGACTTACGGCTGTATCGATATGTCTGTAGCCTCTGCGGAGAGCAGCCTCTACTGCATGTTCAACTTGGCCTGGCTTCGATTGCCATGTGCCAAGTCCAATAGCTGGAATCTTGTCGCCCGTGTTGAGGGTAAAGGTCTTTCTGTTCAATGACGAATTGAGTGAGCCGAAGTTACGAACAGACGGAATGTGAGATGGGATAGTCGCCAGTCTTCGCAGGCTTCTGCTTTTGACATGAATCACGGTAGGAGGAATGTAATGGAGATACTTACGAAGTAACAGACATCTTGAGGTTTTTTGAAAGCTGGCAATTCTAATAGATAATATTTAAAGAAGAAGGTGGGGGTAAAAGGCAGAAAAGCTTCAGCACGGGAGTTGAGGCCATACTTATAGCAATTCCTGCTTGCCATAAATAGACCCCCGCCTTTCAATTGGAACCTTCCATTCACCAATTCATACGCATTATGACGCCAGCCTATGAGCTCACAACAGAAGTACAATTTCCCACGAACCTAGACCGTATTGAGTAGGTATGCCTGTTAATCTTCACTCTAAAATCTAATGCGATGGGTTAAGAGGGGGGCTCCAGTGGAGGGGGCACTGGTCATTGTGGATAATGGAGGGGCAATTCCATTTCAGGCTAAATGTAAAGCCGAAACATGCGAAGAAAGTCCAGACATGCGCGCGAATCAGGTTGTAAGAAGGGAGTGGGATGTATCTCCGTAAGTATGGGTAAGATGGAATGGAACGGAATAGAATCTGGTACTACAAAACCAAATCTAGTACTACGAAATCAAATCTAGATCTTACTTTTGAACTTGTGATGTGATAAATGTATTATGAGTGGTAGCTTATGTGGAAGTTATACTCCGTGAATTACGAGTAATAATCTTTAGTTAAACACCCACGTACTGTAGACGAGAGGCAAAGAAAACCATGAAACAAGTACCTGGTAATATTTTAATCAGCCTGAAATCCCACTCCCACTCTAGCAATGCCACTACGGAAACAAGCTTGATAAAGAAAATTTGAAGCCTAATATTCGAGGCTGCAATCCACAAATAGCCGGTAATTCCCTCCGTTTTTAATTTACGGACCATCCAAGGATTGTTAAATTCGTAGAGCTGTATAGCTGCAATTACAATAATGTCTTCCGGTTTTGTTTCTGGTGGTACAACAGATGCTCCAATAGAACGTAGCGATGAGTGGCTTGCTGCCCAACAAGAAATTGAAGCCAATCGACAAAAGAAAGCGCTTGCAGCAAGACAAAATGATGGAAAGAGCTTATTCGAGATCCTGGAAGCAAACAAAGGTATTCTTCTAGGTCACTTGCACTATGATTTGGCATGAAGTATCTGGACTGATCACTTAGGGGTCCTTTCAATAAACTAGCTGTCAAACAAGATGCATTTGAAGAAGCAAACAAAATCAAGAACCAATTCCGCGCATTGGATGAGGACGAAGTTGAATTCTTAGATTCAGTGCTGGAAAGTACACGAGCAGAAGAAGATCGGGTAAAGAGAGAGACTGCTGAAGGTCTGGAGCTGTTCCGGAAACAGCAGGAAGAGGCAGACAAGAAGGCGCGATCGTTGGAGAACGACGGCACACAACCACAAGAGGGCTCGCCTGTGCTTGAAGAAGAATGGGTTGCTGCTGGACGAAAACGAAAGCGGACTAAAGAAAAGGATGTGTTGAAAGGAGTTAAAATTAGGAGAGGATCGTCGGCTGCTGAACAAAAAGCTACGTCTTCCCCAAAAGCCGCACGAGCAAGATCTACAAATGAACCTAAAGCTGGCGCCTCAGAAATCAAGCCTTCAATATCTCCGGACCATGTCACAACTACAAAGAATTTGTATTCGGATACTACGCGCAAGCCAACGGAAGAGAAGAAAGCAACCACACCTGCTAAACCCAGCTTAGGGTTGGTGGATTATGGTTCCGACGAAGATGATGATTGAGTGTTAAGGGAACCAAAGGAGGGGTATGTCAGAGAACGGGGGTTAAAGCAGATAAGATATGGCTTTCAAATAATAAGTCCTATGATGGCATACAGTTTTCAGATCCTCGCCATAAAGATTTGGAGCTATATCTTGCACCACCATCTATACAAGCGTATCTGCTAGCCTGTGTACCGCCATAAACAAATATCTATGAATTAAATATCTCAATTAGATGCCCTGAAATCCAATCGGCCCATTCCTCACTATTAATGACTGTTTCGACCATTTTGACAGTTATTGTCAAGATCTGGACGTTCAAGTTTTCTCAATAATTACAAGGCTTGTTCCCGAATTAGTACGCCAACTGGCGATTGCATCCGATGCAAATCTAAGATGTACTACTCAATACAAGGTATCTAAACATAATATGCCGCGCACTTCTATCATTGGGTACCTCTATAGCCTTCCTCCTCTTCTACCCCGTCCCCTATTTCTGCATGTTTAATTGCTCAACCCTCGAGCATGCTTCAATCTACAACTTTAATCTCATCAAATTCGAGACCATCTCCCTTCCTGTAACCCATGACGTCCTCCACAACGTAGGGAAATCCAAAGTGCTAAAAATACCATCGGCCAAACCGAAACCCATCATGGGTGGGATCCATCCTCTAGCATATTCAAGAGCGAAGCAGGCTTCGTCCATCTTGTACTGCTTGACAGTACCGCGGCGAAGATGATGAACGCTACCCTGAGAATATACTTCTGGCTCATAGCTTCCGGGAGTATAGGCAAGCTGGGTTCCAGCAATGATATGGAAATAGTCATCGGCTGTGTGACGACCTGTATGACCTTCTGTACCAATGGCAGTTCCTATGGCTTCGTCAGTATGTCAACGAGCGAATAATTAGTAACAACACAAACCAAAGATGATCAAGTATTCCGTGATGCCTATAATTATACTATCAGTATTCAATTCTCAACTATTTCGCACCCAAGGAAATAAGACATACTGGCATGAATAATATACATAGCACCCATAGCACCGCCGGCATTGTTAAAGATCCACTCCTCATCCAAATTGATGTATCCTCCTGGGTGCTTTTCGGTCAACTCGTCCACGATAAACTTTACCACTTGTCGAGTATCATTGCCATGAGCACCAAGAGCACGTTGGGACAGATCATTCAATTGCGTGGGTGTGAATATATAAAATGATTCTAAATGTGAATCCAAAGAGTAGAAAAGGGCGGAGAAGAGGCCAATAATGGCTGCCACGAATGTGAGGAGTCGAGCCATTGTGACAGATACGAACTGATGTATTGTACACTTCGCAAAATGAAAGGAAGTTACTTTTTATCTTATTCTCCAAGTTGCAATTCAACAAATTTCAAAAAAGTTAAAGTGGGCCTGTCCCTGTCAGACGAGTCGGCGGAACTTCTCCGTTGGCAGAACGCTAGTACAACTTTGGATGTGGTCCAATGTCGATCACAGGGGAGCTCTGGGAGCTAAGTTTGAGAGCTTTAGAGACATTCTACTTTGAATACTTTTTCCATATTTTAAATGAATACTGTACTACTGTAGGCTTCATTGAATGTAGAAACAGACTTGCCTTCTATAAATTGGCTATGTTATATGCAGCCATTCAAAACCATGATTTGTGCTTTCCAAAGCTCAACTACATGGAATGGCCATGAAATTACCTAGTAAAATAATACAATGTTTGATATGGATCAATTCCATCATTCAGAGCCCGACTCGCCGCTCCCATCATCTGCTTTCTTCTTTGACTTCTTGAACTGCTCTTTGCCATCTGAAATATAAGCTAATACCTCCTGCCCTGCAAATTTCCGTCCATTCATCAATCGCACGCATGCCTTCGCTGCATCGGCGTTGCCATATCTCACACTAGCCACTCCTTCCTCCTCCAGATCGAAGAGAACCACATTTGTAACCTCACCTAACTTACTGCATTCTTCCCGTATATCCTCCTTGATGTCCAATATAGCAGCCGAATCCTCTTCTAGTTCCTTGAGGGTAAACATATGTTTGAGAATAACAACCTTATCCCACCGCGAGCTTGTTTCTGCTATTGTTGACGGCTCGTCGTCACTCCAATCTGCCAATCGAGCATCCAATTTCTGTGTCTTCTTGATGATCTTCTGCTTGTCCTTCATGCTCGTCTTCGGCCTCTCCTTTTCTTTTCCATCGGTATCTGTTTGCTGAACCTTTTTGTAACTCGATTCTGCCGCCTGTACCCTCATTTTGGGCTTCTCCTTAGAAATAACCCCATCCATCCTAAAATCCGTATCATCTAACAATGTGATCGCCATTTGCACAGACGGCGCCTTGAAAAATACGATCAAGGCATCGCCTTTAAACTCGCCTCTTTCATCCATGTAAAGCTTGATTCGCGGTTTTCCACTATCAATTTCTTCGGCGATTACACCACACTTTCTCGAGAATACTTCATGAACTTCCTCAACTGTAGCATTAGATGGAAGACCGGTAACGTATACTGCGGTATTCGGGCGTGGTGGGAGTGGGGCTTTGGCTTTCTTCGGAGCCTTCACCATTCTACCGCCTTCCTGTACAGCGTTAGCATTGAAGAACAATGGCTCAACTAGATATGCGAACAATTGTAGATGCCCAAATTACATATTTGCGAGTGAAAACAGACACCGGATTTAGAGTGCGATCAATATGCCATGATCGCGGATGGAGCCCAAAATTGACTTACATCCTCGCCATTAACATATTCCTTCTTCCGCTTCTTTTTCATAGCCTCAACAGGTTCAGTTTCATCCACGCCGGATACTTTATACGCTTTCTGTTGCTCCTCCATCAATGCTTCATCAAGCACTGGTACCCAGCGTTTTATCGCATCGTCGAACTCGAATTCTGTGCCATCATCTTGTACCAATAGGAATTTCCGATCTAGCTTCGAAAATGATATGCGGTCGTCGGAATCGAACTCTTCGGGATTTGTAGGAAATGGCGCAGGTGCTCCTTCAAGATATTGTCTTTGCTCCATTATTGTGGTTATTGTTGATATACTGTTTATTTACAGAGGAACGTGGTTGTGGGGTTGACGTTGTAAGGCTGTACTATAAAAAGGCTGTGGAAGCAATTCATATTTCTTCCTTCGGAACCTGAATTTTTAGTCTCAGCATCCACCTCCACAACTGACCAAGGGTCACTGACCTGCAAAATAACAACAACAAAACATCATTAATTGATTGCAACCTCTTATATTGCACATAATCATCCTGGATGTATAGAGATGGTGGCATATAATGATATTTGTGACTTGTCTAGCCAATCACTCCATATCTCGCTCTCGCATGCTGGTAGGAGATACAGGAATGATGGAGTGCGGCAAATTTCTAGGTCAAAGTGATATCAAGTGATATCATAAAGCGGAGAGAGTTGTTTCTATTGCTTTAATGATTCGTCCGCAAGATTGTCTGGAAATCTACACCAATCTAGTGACGAGGATGTCCACTCCGTACGGACCGTACCTGTTTGCGTTTGCATTGGGAGATACTAGAATTATTGATGGGATGAAGCGAGTTGTGATTTCAGCCGTTAATCAAAAGTAAGACAAATATATGCCTATATTATAATGTAGGATCGTGATGATTTTGATGTCAACAAAGTCTCGAGATCTTTCACCTAGCATTTGGAGTATACTCGGCTTGATGAGTATTCCATTCTCAAACTATCCTGGCTCCTTCTCCAAGCCCCTTGATGAACAAAAATTGCATGGCCCTTAATGTACAAAGGACTTATTTAGCCTAAAATAACATCTATATTTTATTGAAAACTTATCCAGCTATCCAATCTTATTACGCCTCCTCTAAACTGGAATAGAATTTTAAGTTTCCTACCCCCCTATCCCCCAAAAGTTCTCCTTCGCTTAGCTCCGGAAGAACTAGTTCTGGTCTTTATGACACTTCTCTGGCTTCATCTCATTTGGTTATCTACATTCCTTGGGAACTATGGATACAATGTTTAGAAGCTCGCTCCTTTGAATCTTGCTTCCTTTCCTCCAGCGCTTTTTTATCTACCTTGCAAGCTTAATTTATCGACTCCTTCAACTAGCACATGGCAGTTTTAATGCGCCTCTACGCCCAGGAATGTTCTGTAACTACATCAAACTGCCAACTTTCCCAGGTAGCTTAGCATTTCCACCTCATCAATTGAGTTCTCTTTCTTCTTACAAGTTTAAAGAACTGCTTCATTCGGCGACGTTCAATTTATGTGCATATCCATTCACTGCATTCAAAGGTGAAAATTGATATAGCTCAATTAGGAAATAAAAGTTAAGCGTGATTCCTGATTGACTATTTGTATTTAAACCCCCACCCCCCGCTTTCATACTCCTCTGTTTTCTTTTACTTCTTCTTCGAAACTTCATACCAACTTTAACAATTATGACTCACGCCTTCTGGGCTGCATACCTTTGAGTAGATACTGGGTATAAACCTGCCTTGCATCAACATTCGAACAGTTACATACTCTGGACATTCAACTTAACTTTGTTCTTTCAACGTCGGATCAACATTCGAACAATTGCATACTTTGCACTTTGAACTTTGAACTTTGAACTTTGAACTTTGAACTTTGAACTTTGGTCCTTCAACGTCGAATCAACATCGATACAATTGCATACTTCGGACACTGGACTTTTGTTCCTTCAAGGTCGGATCAACATAGGTTGTAATTTGCTTACTTCGACCTTCAATCCTTCAAGCTCAACTGGACATTCCTCGTTTTATGATGTCTTCTTCGGGTACTAAACGATCCCATGGGGATGATTCTGCGCCGTAAGTAAATCCGAAGCATGGGGTGCGTCATGTATCACAACTTCTGCAACGTCAATTCTGTTTTTGTACTAGTCCTGACTAACAGATGTAGGTTTGATGCAAAGAAACAGCGTGGAGAGTACGATCGACATGCTGATTATGAACGAGTGATGGCTCTTGTGGGTAGTTATGAATACTCTCCTAACAAGGAAGAGGATCTCAAGCGTCGGGAGTCTTTACTACGACAAATAAAAACCTCCCAGATCTATCTGCTCTTCATAGATCATTTTGAAAGCTTGGTAAGATGAAACTTATACTCGTGATGAAGATGGATCAAACTAAGAATGCTATATAGGTCAAGGAAATTAAAACGCTCAATAAGGATAAAGACGTTATCTTACAAGCAATCGCCACTAGCGGTAATCGAGACCAATTAGATCATGATCTCATGGATGGTTACTTGGAGAATTACGTATCTAATCAAGCAGCACTAAGCTTTGCTCAGGCACAACAATGGCTGTTGATCGACCAAGCAAACAAATCATTCCTCACTACAGCCGAATTTGGTGCGGGCCTGTCTGGCATGGATCAAGTTGCGGAACCTACAGGAAAGAGCATGAAAATGTTCGACCGATTAGAGGTTATGAGGTACGATGTTAAATTTGCATGGTACGACGTTTGTTCGATCAAAATCAAAGACCTTGAAAAGGTACAATCTACTAGTCCAGCACAGTGTAGTCGAGTTTTCTAACATTTTGATAGTACGAAAGTCGAGCAAGATCAGAGAAGGCAATAAAACTTGCGGCAATCCGATCTGAGATAGATGAGATTCTGACTAAATCAAAGGAGCTTCATGCTGAGATAGATGAGATTCCGACTAAATTAAAGGAGCTTCATGCTGAGTCAGAAAAAATTCGTCGTGAAATGCGCGGCCTGGGGGGTCGATCCGACAGACCAGTAAGAATTTCGAAATCTGGTTCAGAAGAGCACCCATAGGTAAGGCTTATGTCCAAATTTATCAGAAGTAATACTGATCTTTGATGCGCAGCTCTAATTCTCTTTCTTGCAATTATGGGGCCGGGACTTCTTTCACTGTCTTCATGGAGGGATCAAATTAAAAAGTGAATCTATCATACATAGCGCAATGATATGTTGGATCTGCGACCGGTCTAAACTGTAACTAGGAAGATCAGATTCAATTCTATTACTTGCGTAACCTCAAGACAAACATTTCCCCACTCCATTATTTCCTTCAACTCTTTTGCTATCAAAGATGCATTGTGAATTTGAAAACATTGTAGGAGATCCAATGACGCAAATTTCTAATCAAATCCCACATGGCAAAGCAAGTTATTATACCCTCATGTGATTCCACTCTCTACACTGTACAGTAACAGAGGCTCCACTCAGTTTGTAGTATACAATTTCAATATATCAGAATTTAGATACGTGTCCGAGTCAACAGATCAACCTTCTACAGTACTATAAACATTTAAACCTGACAGTTACCAATCGACACCGTTCGAACAGAGTGTAGAGTATGTTATAATCTAAACCGTCATTTTCCAAAACTCGACAGTTCAATCATGTATCCGTCATTGTCTATGTCCAGGCAATTGAGTCTGATGCCATCAGCAGTCTCGTTCCGCCATGACTTTTAAGCAAGCGCACCAGTAGGCTAACTCTTCCCTAACCCTACGGAATACAGGGGTTAGGTAGTCGCATCTACCCGGCATACCCACCTATTGTGCTTCCGATATTATGCACTTAAGTATATTTCATCTTCATATATTCTTCGGCCAGTAGTTTAATCTCCCGTCCAGATACGTCACTTCGATCCACTGCCGACATGGTCTCTGTATGTAAATTAGACGCCGACATTATTGAGATTGTTGCAGAATATATAAATGAATTGAACGTTGTGGTGATCAGAGAGATTGAAGCTGGAATGCGACGAGTGGTGAGTATATCATTAGGCGAATAGAAGGGGCAATTCGATAATAACTTTTATTCTCTTGAACCGTCAGGTTAGAGAGCCACATCCCGAGGCGTCAGATTGGTCGGCATTTTAAAAAAAAGTGGAGGGTACAAAAGTTTGCGATAATTGTAACGCTGACTAATCAAGGAAATATAACCAATTGATTATTGGTTGAATGTTTCCAGTTAAGAACAAAATAGAGGAACT
>JWJB01010359.1:0-20317 GCA_000812895.1 Rutstroemia sydowiana
CCCTGAGAAAAACGGGGATGAATCATTCTGGAGCGTGGAATTATTTATCAACGAATTGAATAATCTCCTCACCCATCTCAATCTACAAGATCGTCCTATTGATATCCTAGGACATTCCTGGGGTGGAATGTTAGCTGTTGAATGGGTTCTGTCTTCTCCTTTTGTGAAGAATCTCAGGAAATTGGTTATAGTAAGTAGTCTAGCCAGTATGGAAGTATGGCGATTAGGAATCATAGGGTTAAGAAATCAACTTCCGGTTGAGATGCAAAGAATATTGAATGAAGCGGATGAAAGTGGGAAATATGAGACAGAAGAGTATGAGAATGTGATTGATGAGTTTTATCAGAGACATTTGAGTTTGAAGAGGCCGTGGCCCGGTATGGAGGTTAAGAGTGCGTTGGATGCGTTTGAGAGGGATGCGACGACTTATGGGACGATGTGAGTTGGGGTGTTGATTTTTCCTATTCTTGATTTTCGCTTCTTAGTTTATTTCCTATTCATGAATCTACATCTCCACGATCTTCCACCAATAAAATAGCATTCTAACTAACAAACCACCCAAAGGTACGGTCCAAACGAAATGGTAATTACCGGCTCCCTTCGCAACTGGACATGCATACCGAATTTACATAAAATCAAAGTCCCCACACTACTCATCAATGGCGCGGAAGATGAAGCTCAAGATGTGGCTATGCAGCCTTTTTTTGATGGTATCGAGAAGGTTAAATGGATTACTTTGGATAATGCTGCGCATTTTTGTCATGTGGATCAACGGGAGAAATTCATGGGGTGTGTGAGGGGGTTCTTGGGGTAGAGGGTTTTATTGGGAGGATGGGTTTGTGTTGGGTGTGGTTGCTGTGGTACGGTTATTGTTTTGGGAATGAAATGAGGGGTTGAAGTTGGTATTACGGACTGAGTGATTTGAGAATTTTTGCTGCAATCATGAATATCTAATAGCTGGTATGATAAAATTATATCCATCTGCTAATATATTTATATTCTGGAAAGCAAAGAATATGCATCTACGCAACAGGAGGAAGTACCTCAAAGGGACCCGGCTTAACTTTATACTTATCTCTTAGAAGTAGTCTCCTTCTCGACCATTCATCAATCTTATCCCAATCCACACAAACCGTATCTGAATTCGAGCGAAGCTCCTTACTAGGTCGAGCATTTTGATCTCCAATCCAATATGCGGTGTATAATGCAACATCAGCTTTGCACATTAGACTACGTCTAATAGTATCAATACAGTGAGCTGTATTTTTATCGATTAGTTCATTATTCTATTTCATGTCTGAAAAGACTATAGTGATTGTAACTCACTCAAGTGTGTCATTTCATATTCTTCTTCCTCTGTTGTGGAATTAGGGGAATAGTAAGAGTGGAATAGGTTTCTACGTAATGCGTTCTGGGGATGTAAGTTAGTACTTGTTGTGAATTAGTCTGAGATGGGAAGATAACATAACGAACCAAACAATGAAGTTCATGATGAACGGAAAGTACAGATACATAATCTCCATCTGTCGTCTGTACGATATCATCACTTATTTCTGCTCTAGCAGCAATGAGCTCTTCTTTTGTGGCTCGGATATGGATTGCTTTTGGTTCAATCGTTAGTGATGCGACGGGGGTTTTGGGGGGGTCAAATTAAGTAAGAAGGCTAGCTAGTAGGCTCAAAGAAGAATCCTTCGCAAACTCATGTTCTAGAAGATTCATCCATGCCTCATCGACATCTTCCGGTTCTCCTGTATATTTTGGGTCTTCCCCGAAATATAAAGGTTTGCGTTTATATGATAAGATATGATTTGCTGGAGCTATGATATGTTAATACGGTACCAGTATTCAAGATACGAGTTGGACCCAATGTTATCGAAAAGGAATGACGTACAATATGGTTGAGGAGAAGTCAATCTAACATGTTGGCTTCAATTTTTAACCCCGCCGTGCATAAACCGTAAGAATGGGATATAATGAAATTCTGTAAAATGATCTTGTGGTACAATACGTAGGTTAGCAGACGAAGTGCGGGCTGCCGTGGGGGCAATGGCTAGATTATAGAGTGAACAGTGCGGGGGTAGGTTCATGGAGAATATTCTTAATTAGTTCTTGATCCACCTGAAAAGTTTAACGGCAAGTAACATACCTTGGTTGAAGATAATGGTACAATCTTGCCAGACAGCTCGGATATTACAGTAGTACTAGCAGGTAGAGTTATATTGAAGGATATGCAACTCAATCACCAACTGTTGGTGATGAACCTGCGTTGATGGATTCGATAGTACGCACAATGTAGGCTTTCTATTTTGCTCCACCAACGAGAACTTGGACTAGCGAGTGCGAGGCAAAAGCATGTAGAACTATGGAGCAGTCCCATATACGTATCCGGCGATCCAGGGTCCCTGCCCCGCAGCCCAGCGCTCCTCTCAAGTTCTCGTCCCGACTTCCTCCTATCCAAGCCTCTCCTCTTTCATCACTTACTAGTTCCTTCAAAAGAGTCTAGATCTTCTTTTCTTATTGTTGAGGCAAGGAACTGGTCGGACGAGGGTTTTAGCAGCAGTACGCAAGCACTTGTTTTTGCCAATTTAGGTGCAGCTCCATTGGAATCGGATTCACGAATAAGTGGGACCACGATTATGAATATCACGAATAAACAAACGACACTATAAAAGTACAATATATCTTCAATATTTGAGCTAACTTTTGACGACTTGTTGTGTCTTTCCTACCTCATCCTTAATTTTCGGTGCTTGTACTTCCCTACCTATTCATTTGGGCGTCGGCGATCTAGGCTTTTCCCAATCAAGTTGTAAGGTTCAAGGAAAGGCAAGGATTAGAATTTGAAGGCGCTGCCAAGGATCCTGTCTGAAGAATTGGTACTTCAACTACTGAACTAGTACTCTTGCAATGCCTGTTCAAATCATACCAACAGTTGTATATCATTTCAAGTTTAAGACTTTTTGAAATCTCAGAGAACCTAGTCACTACTTCTAGGAGACATGGATGATATACCGTGTTTGGCTATTTCCGTCCGGGGTAGTATTGCGGGCCGCCCCGGGTAGGTTACTTGTATCATGCCACATCCTCCACTACGCGATGCGTTAAAGTGATTCAATTCGCTCGATAAATGGGCTGAGATGTACTACCGAAGTGGTATCCGAAACGGAAAGATCTTGCTAGGTTCCTACTCCGCTAAATTTCTCTACTCAAAACAACAACAGCATTTCCTATCAGGTAGGGATACGGAAGGGAACCTTCACATTCAACAATATCTTAGCAAGACAAGACTCCATGTATCTAATATACGCACCTAGGAATATCGCATTACAACCAACTGTTCTTCATCGATGCTTTTACACGCCCAGGTCAGGCCATTGACCAACCTTATGTTTTCTATTCCCATTTCTTGATTTTAGTCTCTGAATTCGTTGAATTTGCTTCGAAATTCCAATCAAATTCACCGGACAAAAGTCACTTCCCATGAAGATGATAGACATGGAGTTTCAAAACAGAAAGCATGCAACGGAGACAACTGTAGACGTCCCTCCAATTGATGATGTTGAGGATTTTGACAATACAGGCTACACCAGAGACGAACGAGATCTAATCAGATTGGGTAAGAAACCGATCTTGAAGGTAAGTTTGTTTATACATATCACCCCGTACTACCTTTCTCCAAATGGTGCTTATTGACCAATAATAGCGGAACTTTGGGTTTATGTCCATTCTGGGCTTTTCATGTACTGTTCTTATCACTTGGGAGGGAATGCTCATGTACGTATACTTTGATAAAAGATAACAAATGCTGTCGCGTTGGCGAAGCTAATTCATTAATCATAGAGTCTCAACTCAGAGTCTAGAAAAGTAAGAAGCTTTTCCCTGCTGTCGGTCTATTCAATCGCTGATTAATGTAGTGGTGGCCCTGCCGGCGTTATTTGGGGATACATCATCGTATGGATTGGCACCATTTCTACTTTCATAGTGCTGTCGGAATTGGCTTCTATGTAAGTAGATATTTGCTTGACGTGAGACTGATGAACTGAAACTAATGAAAATACAGGGCACCAACTGCAGCCGGTCAATATCAGTAAGCAAGTCACTATTGAAATCTCCTAAATAGACCCCTTCTGATAACAAACATGATATAGTTGGGTGGCAATGCTTTCCCCGAATTCATGTAGACGCTTCTTGAGTTACGTTACTGGTATGAGAGCAGCCGTCAATCACACAACTCAATCCGAAGAGATAAGCTGATCTACTGTACATATAGGATGGATGACCTTCATCGGATGGCAAGCCGTTACAGCATCCGCAGCATATCTAATAGGGACCCTTCTGCAAAGCATCATACTGTTGACGAATTCGGACTATATACCCAAACCGTGGCAATCGATGTTATTCCTTTGGGCAATATTGGCCTTTTCAATCATAATTAACACGGTGGCTAGTAAGGCGCTTGCACACTTCGAAGGGGTGATCTTAATCCTTCACATCCTAGGATTCTTTGCAGTTTTGATCCCACTGGTTTATCTAGCCCCTCATGGTGATACTTCGTTCTTCACAACTTTCGTCAATCTTGGTGGTTGGTCTTCGCCGGGACTTTCATTTATGATTGGCTTGCCAGCCTCAGTATTCGCCCTGATCGGCGCCGATTCAGCAGTTCATGTGAGAAATAACCCTTTCCAAAGCTTCCAAATGTCCAAAATCATACAATTGCTAATGCCTTTGTTCAAAACAGATGTCAGAAGAGATCAAGAACGCATCGGTAGTTGTACCACGTGCAATGCTTACCGGAATAGTACTCAACGGTATTCTCGGGTTCGCAATGATGATTGCATATCTCTTCTGTCTGGGGAACCTAGAAGACGTACTAGACGCCCAGGAAACATTAGGATATCCCTTTCTATACGTCTTTCAAGTGGGTACCGGATCGACTGCTGGCGCGGCCGTTATGGGTTTAATTGTCGTGATTATGGGGGTCTGCAGCACTGTAGGTGCTCTAGCCTCAGCGTCAAGAAAGCTTTGGTCCTTCGCGAGAGATCGTGGTGTGCCGTTCTCTAGAGTCTTCATAAAGGTAATTATTCAAACGATCAACCACCCAGTTCCAACAGTTACGAATTGTTCCGAGTTGTGTATGTAACGTACCGCATGCTAATTTCTATCCACTAGCTCGACCGACGCACCTCAATCCCCATCTATACCATAGCATTCACATCCCTGATATCCGTCCTTCTCTCACTGATCATCCTGGGCTCCGGAGTCGCCTTCAACAACATCGTAAACCTTAGTATAGCCGGACTCTACTCTTCCTATCTCCTCTGCTGCAGCTTGCTTCTCTGGCGTCGTTTACAAACCCAAAACGGCAGCCATAGAATCCAACCCTACAATTCACGTGTTCTAAAAGTCGGTCCCGATAATCTGCATTGGGGACCATGGCGCATTTCAGGCATGTTGGGCGTTCTTAATAATATCTTCGCTTGTATCTATTTGCCAGTACTGTTATTCTGGGCCTTCTGGCCGCCGGTGACTCCGGTAGCTCCGGAAACTATGAATTTTAGTATATTGACTTTTGGGGCGACGGGATTGTTGGCTGTGGTTTGGTATTTGGTTGATGGGAGGAAATCGTATCAAGGACCGGTGGTGGAGGTTGTGTTGTAGATTAGAGGGGACGGGAAGGCAGTGGGATGGATGAATACATGATTGATTGATGAAAGAAGTAGCTTGGACTCTGGATCCAAAGTCTCTCAAGCCTCAATCTCAATATCAAGTGTTGAGTTACTCTAATCACGATACAGAGTTGCGAAGAATTGCGGACATATGAATTGAATGAAGCGTATTGTGCTGTACGTGTGTACATTACTATTATTTGGTATCTACCAACTCCTACCAGCATACCTACATAAATTATCCATCAATCACCGGGAAATCAAGAATAGTAACCTTCTAATATGACAATATCGCGATGTTGGTTTGTTTGGCAAAGTTGTCGCTTACGCCAAACCAACCAACATCTTGCACATATTATTTGAAAAACAACCAAATATCTCAAATCTCGTTCGATTTTTACCATCTCAATTTCATATGATTGTTTGATCATTTTTCTTCATAACCATCGATTTTCAAACAATTCCAATCCGTGGAGGTTGAGATATATCGAGTTCAAAAGACCACCCAAATAAAATGGTTGATTTGTAAGTTGTTAGTACCCCGCCTCATCCCACAAGCGCCAGGAATGAAATAATCTACCAAAATAAGATGGTAAGGATTTAAGATTCTTGTAATGAGTATTTCAATTGGAATGGATTGTTATTTCAGCGGTTAGTAAGGCTATGTAGATAGGATGTTTTGCTCAGCTGGGGGGCTATACTGTGCTGTGGTTTGTTGGTTCTGGGGGTATATACAACTAACATCGTGCTGCTACGACTTTGCTTTACTTTCCTATGATTCTCAATTCTACCAAGTCTACGATTGCTTGTTTGATCAATACTTTGCAGATTTCTCCATTGTTATTCTTTCTGTGAAAGTAGCAATCCCCACAATCATGAACTTATCACAAAGAGATGCGCATTTCGAACGACTAGGTCCTCTTAGACCACCAATTCCTCCAGGTTATCCCAGACCAACAGCTCGTCCTGGCGAATCCGTCCCACATATGCGTGCTCAAAACTTACCATCGCACAACCGAGGATATGCAGCATCTCCTCATCCTCTTCCCCCCCCTCTACCGCCAGGGACGGGTTCTCTAGCCCGCAGTCCACCGAAACGGATGCCCCCTAATGCTACGCATCTACCTGTAAACAGCACCCTCAAAAATCAGGGCACTTCTCCTCGCGCTATCTCTCCACGTCCAGAATTCGCAATCGCCAGAAGACCCGTCCCTGCGAGTGCTCCGGGAAAACCTGCTAATGCGAATGGTCCGACTACACGACCTGCAGGGAACTACATTGAGCAGGTTCGCGATATGGACGCTCGGTCAAAAGCGGTATCTAGTTCAGGTCAATCCATTAGTTCCACATCAACCCATTTAGCACCCAGAGATGCTTCTCCAAAAGGAAATCATCTACGCCAGGGTGTTACTCATCATCCTGTTACGCGTACCCCGTCCAATCTTTCGCTCCGTTCAGATTATTCTGATACCACTCCAGTTCTTCCTTCACTCGGTCCCGAATTCTCTGCAAAGTCTAGGCAACCACGTACCGCTGCGAGCATTTCGTCGCGTACATCCGCAGAAACGTTCAGGCCACGTTCTAGTATTGGAGGTACACCAGCACAAGATATATCTTCACTTGTAGGCTACAACGTCGGAGTACCGATGCAGCCAAATAAAGGGACCAGTCCCGGACCTCTTCCTCAGACGACTTTGTCGGCGGCATCTTCGAGTGCTGGTTCGTATGGAAACAACAGGGGGGAGAATGGGAGGCCATCACAGGCAAGAAATGATCAAGGTCGCTTCATGCCTGCTAATGGAGCTGCGGTCCAACGACATGTATCCCCTGTCACAGATGCTCCCAGGGTTCCTTCAAATGGGTCACAATCAGGAGTGATTCCACCTGAAGCTCCAGCAGTCATCAAAGATAAGTGGTCCTATAGAAATGACCGCCTTCTTTTTAACGAGGACTATCAAGGCCCTCTGAAGAAACAGTCAGCTCTTAGGAAATATATCACACGATCTAACATGGGCACACGTTAGAGGCTCTTCATGAGTAATGATTGTCATATTTTTGTGTTTAGTTTTGGAGCTGTGGTCGCGAGATGACGAGGTTTTGATTTATTGGTGTCTGTTTATGGGATATGAAGGATCCCGGTAATGTTTGGATGTTTACACTTGGTTTGCAATTTTTGGGTATGCTTTTGGGTGGGTAAGGGCGCTGGCGCTGGAAATAATTAGATTTGGATACGGAGTTAAATGTAATTGAGGATTGAGAATTTGATCTCATGAGGTGATGGCATTCCGTTAATGCAGTACTATCTGTGGTCACCTTGATCATATCGTGATTGTGCAAGCTGTAGTAGTAATTGATACATGATTCTGAAAGGAATACTGATTGACATTGCCGTATTTGAGGATATATCATCCCTTTAGAGTGGTACGGTAGTGGGATGGGATGGGATGGGGTTGGTAGGAGGAGGACTACTCGGTAAATGAAGTAACCATACTGTACTGGTTGGTACTCACCACAAAGTGTATGCGTAGCTCATACTGTACACAAGGTATGATATTTCAAACGTAAGTTCTCGATTTCTATATTTAATCAATTGATCTAAATTCATATTAACTTAGAGTTATCGTTTTCTACACATTTCCTCCCCAATCTATACGATAAATTAACACAACACTGTACCCCGCCAAGCTCACCCCGCAAGCGCCAGGAACAAAATCTAATCACAGATCCATCATTTGAACCAATGTAAAAGTAGAATGGGATATTTCTATTGGATATATCAACTATAAGATTAGATAGATAAGGAATAATGCTTAGATTGAGGGCTATAGTGGTGTGTTCATGGCTGAGCAGTTGGTTTTGAGGGTATATACAACCAACATCATACTAAAATTATTTTACTTCTACATTGTCCCCAATAAATTAAGCTTGCAACTGTCATTTTTGCCTATACTTTACTAGGTTTCTCCATCACTATTCTTTTTGTCGAAGAGCATTGGCCTGCCATCATGGACATCTCAGGCATCTCACACAATTTTCTCATGCCAAGCGGTTCTGTCTTACCAACAGGCCGTCCGGACGAACCTGACTTACATATGGGTCCCCGGCAACCACCAATGACAAAAGTAGGAAATGCAGCGTCTACTCCTCATCAACGACCGAGCACTTCTGCATCTGCCCGACCTTCCAAGGGAAGTACGGGCACCCGTGGGCCAGCGACCGGAGATAGACGGCCAGCCGCACCATCTGCCAGCCTAGCCTATAATGATCCGCGCGACTCCTTTGGAAACTCTCGCGATCGCAGTTCCCCCCCGTATTCACGCCCCCAAAAGGTATTTAAGCCTCCAAACATTCCGTAAATCCGCAATACTAACAAAATGAAAAGGACTCCATCGTTACTCCCCCCCCCCTCTGCCACGTGCTCCTTCTACGATTACGCCCCAACAGAGTATATCTCAAACTCCCAGCCAGTCTGTCGCTTTGTATGCTCCGAACATACAGCCTGCAACCACAAGTCGAGGGTATTACACGGTAGATTTCTATGCACATCGCAATCCAAACCACTCATTGAATGCAAATTCAACCAAGCAACATGGGACGCATTATCTCAACATCGTCAAAAAAGACAAGAAGAAAAAGGTAACTGGCGTTCTAGCAGTATATTTTGGCAAGACAAAAGTAGTCAAAGATAAGTTCTCTGAGGGCAGTTATGATCATGTAGTCCGAGAAGCCAGAGAGGGATTAGAACGAGATTATTCGAGGGGTGATCTTATGACCAAGGCAAACCACTGGGACGACACCTTTTCGGACATTGTTTGTCCCGGAAAACATCAGAATTTCAAGTCCCAAATGGTATTTCTTGTGAATCGCTTTGTCAGCACTGGGTTCTTTTGTTGGGGTCAGAAGTTTCTAGATAATGTAAGTTGACTATGGCCTCTGTTGAGTTATTTTGGTGGCTGCTAACAACGTATGTCCATAGGATGAGAAAGATCGGCCGTTTCAGGACTTGCTCAACTGGTTCAATTGGTTGCGAAATGGAAAATTCGATGGAATCGATTACAGCCGGCCCCTTGACGACCCAAATATTCTCCCGCAAAACCATATCGTATGTGGGTGGATCAAGAGAACCGATTGCAAACAGTTCCCCCCCCAAGATGAGTACCTGGTTCGTTTCCGACAGCTACAGGCGCAATTCCAATTGGACATCGAAAAGTTCAAACCTCCCCCGAATAAAGAAAGACGTATAAGTGGAAAATTGAAGACGAGACGTAGGCGATACGTTGATGCGTTGAAGTATTTAGCGGACCGTCAAGCTAATGATCCGAAAGGCTGGTTTGGAGATCATTGTACTTTTGTACAGTACTATATGATCGAGATGATGAAATACGGGTCAAAAGATCGGCTTATAAAAGCCGATCATGAATTGCAAGGGAATCGATCTACGGAATCAGCCACGCGACTAACACCTTCTCTGCAACCCCGCAATACGGTACAGCCCCCCTTAAATTTCGGATCTCTTACCATGAGTTCTGAAGCCGTTGTACGTCTGCAAGGTGGGTCAGCGCAGCCTTCAAACGTGGATAAGAATGCAACAACTGGGGGCAAGAAGAAGACATTCTTTTCTTGGTTTCAAACAAGGAGGAAGAAGCATGCACAAGGTTCCAACGAGAAAACCAGCGTGGTTCCACCCAGTCAAACACGACGCCCAACAGTGGCTTCTGATCCCAGGGCTACCCAGAATAGCCTGTCGGCAATCATTCCATCACAAAGGCAAACACAACCGCAATCACAACCCGATCCACAACGTCGACCAATAAGACGTCGACCAGTACCACCAGCGGCTCCCCAAAGATAAAGCCCAGGTCCACGAACTGGTCCCACAATCGGTAGCATA
Source organism: Rutstroemia sydowiana (assembly GCA_000812895.1). Taxonomy (NCBI): domain Eukaryota; kingdom Fungi; phylum Ascomycota; class Leotiomycetes; order Helotiales; family Rutstroemiaceae; genus Rutstroemia; species Rutstroemia sydowiana. The sequence goes on from JWJB01010359.1 coordinate 10,558, forward strand.
CCCTCAAATCGAGGAACAGGGTGCTTTCGTGATTCAGTCAGTTGGGAACCAATGGTGTGGTTATATTCTTCCACCTTCTAGAATGCTTGTAAATTGGTTTTTCGACGGTTACAGTTATGACACCATGCCGGCGCAGAAAGATCCAGGTTTCGGGAAGGCATCCCTTCAAACTATTCAGAACAATCCTTGGGGGATTGTGTAGGGAGTTGATTGATCTAGTATTTTTCATAGCGAGATGAAGAGGTTTTGGTTTATTGGCGTTTGTTTTATGGGATAGAAAGGTTGTTGATTTGATGTGTAGGTTCGATTTTCGATTTTTGTTTTTGCTTCTGGAATAAGGAGGGTGCTGGCGTAAGAAATGATTAAAGTTGGGCGTAACCTTAGAATGAAATACTATCGTATTGAGAATTAGAAAACTTAGTTATATGAAATAATGGCATTCGGATAATATCATTTAATTATCTTAATTGAAAGTGTCGTCTTTCAGGATCTATTTCTATATAGTTTCCAGTGGTACGGTAGGGGGAGGGGATGGAGTTGGCAGGAGGGGGAGGTATGCGTAACTACTTATAACTTATTGTATTATATTTGCGATAATAATTTTCATTGAATATTTATTCGATCAATTAAACTGCATTTATATCGATATGCATTAATTATCTTTATTGATATCTATTCTTCAATTTTACGATGAAATAGCACGATATACGAGTACAGTAGTACTGCACAAATACCCCGCCGAACTCACCCCGCAAGCGCCAGGAACAAAATCTGAGCACAAATGTTGCACTATTTGAACCAATGTAAGAGCAGTTTAGAGATCCATTGTAGGGTTGTTCTCTTATCGATAGAACTTCTTGCTCAGCCCGTGGGCTATTCAATTCTAATAAGGCTGAGCTGTTGGTTGGTAATTACCAACCAACTGCATTTCCCCTCATACAAATTCAAGTCTATATCCAACATAATCCATACTTCACACTTCACACTTCTTTACCTCAATTCTGCATTATCCCCACATCAATCAAAGTGCTGGTCGCTGAGCTTGTGAAGGTTGTAAATTCTATACTATTTCCACTTCAATCGAGGCGCTGGTCGCTGAATTTGTCAAAGCTGTATTGAAACCTATCTTTTACTACTAATTCCTTTCCAAGAGCGTTCGTCCCCAATCATGACGTCGTCCAGGTTACAACATGGGATACGAATCTATCTTCGCAACGATGTCGAAAATAGACCATCATTTATCAACATTCTTCGTATGCCTACTTCGAACCCGCCTAACGTTATAGTAGTCGATTTTCAATCCAGCACCGACATAAACAACATGGTCAGACACCCTCTGAATAAGCAAGAATGTAGCTACCACGATGGAGCCTTAATCGCTACCTTGGATGATCCCTGGTTTGCATTCGTCAGTAATCAACCATATTCGAGCACAACTCATTTCACTCTGAAAGAAATGAAGCTGTATACGAAACGCTTTTGCAATACTGAACGGAATAAAGATTTCGACAGTTTCCGTACCAGTAGCGGTGTAAGTAGATGCCAGTCTTTCACGAGTAATCAGGTGCTAAAACTTAATCCAGGATCAAAAGGCTCACCGATTTCTCGACTACACCATAGCTATCACGAAGCATCTCGGGCTCAAACGCAATGATACATCAATATATGAAGGTTACCGAGACCCTGGGAATATGAATCACCGTCAGGGCCTTGAGATATATTTCAAGGCTTATGTAGGAAGGGGTGGGACTGGATTATCGGGGAAAGAAAAAGAGCTGAATGACAGGTTTGTGACATTAGACAAGAACTTCAAGCTTTCATATCAGGAGTTCAAGCGAAAATGCGAAGCAATTCAGACCAACACTAACCAGAGCCAACGGGGCGTATATGGCATACGCGGCCTCCGTCGCGAAACCATCTCAGACCTGATGGCAAAGCAACACAAAGCCCGCGAGCAGCAGATTAAGTGGTTGAGAAAGTTAGTGGAAGATGCCATTATGGTTCATAAGCTCGGAGACGGGCCTGATTATCTACGGTTTTCTACTCTCATTATAATGCAGCTCACATCGCCTGCGACCCGGGAAAACATCAATTCTCAATCGCAAACCGCTGTCAGAGCCAGCAATCAACCAAACACACCCAACACGGTGACCCACAGCCCACGAAGTCGTCCTTCCACAACCAGCACTCAACAATCATTTTATTCCTATGAGCAACCTCGTGAATTGGCTTCATTATCACGAGATATTCCCAGAGCCCCATCTTCCCTAAGCCAATCAAGGCCAGCATATCCAGAGTCCAATCGTCTAGTCGGACCCAATACTCGAAACTCATTTGATTCCTATGAGCAACTGCCCCAATCGAGTGGATCATCACGAAATGCTTCGGCAGCATCATCTGTCCGAAGCCAAGCAAGCACAACATATCCGGTCAACGGCCCATCAGGCCAACCTTCCACAAGCAATGGTACACGTTCCAAACAACTTGGTGGACCAGGTTCATCAACACAGGCACCTTCAATACCATTCAAACTCAATGCGAACAATTTTAATTTCAGTCGACCCACCGCATTCGGACCTCCAGGTTTACCCCAAAATAACCAACGCGTGGGAATATTTACATCCAATCTAACAACAACAGATCCAGGTTCATACAAGCAAATTATTGCACAAGGACATAGTGGGCCAGTAACAGCACATTCTTCACTAACACCACCTTCATTCAATTATTTCCCCAGGCCAGAAACAAGAATCGGTCGCAAACCTGTACCATTTAGATTCTCATAACATCAATCATTTTCAGACAGAAGCACGAGCCCGGTTCTACGACGTTAAATCCTCCGAAGATACACTCTAGTTAGTGTCTAGATCCACGTTCAGCATCTTCGCACACAACTTCAGTTCCGAGCTCACGTTCGGTTCCTCTACAAGTATGCCGAGACATGAGCCATGATTTTCACAAACACACTCCTGGTGTCAAGTGTCCACTAAGTGGTCTATGCCCAGGACTAGACGAATGTGGAACACATAATCATTGCCGTTCGCCACCGTCACCGCCATCCAGGGATCCGCAATGATTCATCGCGGTCGACAACACCACGTTAGTATCGGTTGCAATATACTGGTGGCTATTGAATTATTGGAGGACTATGTGGGGAGTTTGCGGAATTGCATTTGGTTTTGCTCGCGATTCTGCTGTTACCACCAAGATACGTGTTATATCCCGGGCCGGGAAGATACACACACCCTGGGAGATGAGCTGGCATGGGGCAGGGAGGGGTTTCGGGAATGACGATGGGTCACTGTTACGGCGTTGAAGGATTGATTTGACGATTTGATTTGTTGTAATTTGCTTTCATGTTCTTTTTGTGGGGATGGGGCGTGGCATTGGGAGTGAGCAGCTGGGGGATAATTGATGTGGAGTTGGAGGTTTATCGTTTGGGATTGGAGTAATGTATTGCATTGGATTTTGAAGTTTTTTGTTGGGGAATGGAGGGTTAATGAGGGGAGAGAGCTGCCGGGGTGTGATTTGATGCGAATTTAGATATTATTGTGAGTTGGAGTTATGTCTAGTTTTGTTTTTGGAATTTGAATTGTTGGAATGTATCTTGCTTGGGTTTTCTTATGGGGTGTTTACTCTACGTTCCATGTAGTGGTTCTGTATACTCTGGTAAAGTATCAGTCCCATGGCCGTCTCATTCCTACCCCATCTCCGCAGAGATAAGTCCCTGCTCTAGGAAGAATATGTTAATCGTGAATATAGGTCGGAGGAGTCCAAGAACGAGAAACCTGCGGGCCGGATTAAGCCACACAATCACCAACTACCACATTGACATTTGGAGGAATCGCGAAGTGTATGTGTGGCATCGCCAATATCACAACTCACTTACCTCGCTGCCAGATCCTAATACCCGGAACCAAGATGACGATCAATTCCAACCTCAAGAGCATGTTCCGTCATGAATCAAATCTCGATTGAGATGGCTCAGTGCGCAAGTAGCGCACTGGGTAAGATTGGAGCGGAGTGGGGTGTAGAGGATGAACATGGATCTGGGATACAAGTATGATTTGATTCATACTCTTGCCATATGGAGATAGATACACAAGTGCTAATCAAATGCAGAATTGGATGCCGTTCAAAACCCAGGTGATAGCAGAAAGAGATCACTTTTTATTGATACAACCATCTACCCACAGTACACTTTACATGGAGTATTTCCTCTCTATTCCATATCCTCTACTAACTTCATACCACAGTACTTCTGTGTCGTATCTCTTTAGATGAGGTCTATGCTTGGACTCCTCAAATGACATCTATTCAGCGTGTATGCTGTACCGCCGATCGCCAATGTAGCCGCCTACAACTTAACTTCCATTATAAGTGCTCCACCCCGCAAGCGCCAGGAACGGAATTTCATGATCAATGCTTCATTCAAACTGGTGTTGGAGTATATTGTGGATCTGAAGTCCCTCAACCAGATATCCTAACATCGCTACTAGAGCCGCTACTGCGGAGTATAGCGGCTAGCCAGGCTATGCAAGCATGGGTTGTTGCTCAATACGCAGTTATTGTATACTGTATTGCTGGCTGAGCAGTTGGTTTTGGGGGTAAGTTTGATGCTTATTATTATGAATATATTTTACCATTCCAGATCAATTGACCTCTTCTTCCACTACTCATTTTATCATTATTTTACTAAGATTTTGAATCCTAATTCTTTCTCTCCGGAAAGTACTGGGTACAATCATGGTTGTACAATTTCGTTTTCTCTATGGTACACCATCATCCATTGTAGTTCAACACTACATACCACAGCCAAACAGTACCTCGTATTCTAAACTGGCCGCTAAATTGATCTTTTTTGACCTACCAGGTGCACAACCACATGCAAGAACAGATAAAGAAACTCGCTACTGGGGGATTAGAAACCACCCCTTGGACAATCCTGAAGACAGATCGATATGCTTTGCTGAGTTCCACGATGATATATTCGCACATCTCAGTAATCAATCAAGCACATATTCTATTCACCGAAGACTGTCCCTCAACGGCGTCGAGTACTTCATGCAACGGTTTTGGAACACCGAACTTGAATTTTTCGAGCCTCTTCCTATCGTAGAAGCATTACCTTCTAATGTAAGTCTATACATACCAAGATTTGGCAAGCTATCAAATCATTGCTAACATATACACAGCACCTGAAGGCCGAAATCTTAGTCGCCTACGTATCAGCACTTGTGACGCATCTACGCCTCGATCATCATATGATAAGCAAACCCAAGCCTGTTCATGCATATCTTCATACAGGAGGTGATTACTCTCGGAAAAATCACGGAGAGATACTCGAGCCCTGGATGACTGATCTTTGTAGGAGAGGAGGTCAAGAACTTTCTCCCGAGGAATTGCAGCTCAACCGGAAATATCGAAAGACAATCAACCAACGTAAAACTGACAGCGCATCACTTGTTCGGAAGTTGCAGGATTTGTTTGGAAGCCCAAGAAAAGACTCGTGCGGATATGGGGCTCCTGCTCTATATGATTCTTTTCAGAAGCTGAGGGTTATGGTACCAGGGCCTTCTCATGAAGCCCCACCCTCTGGTCAAGCTAGTCAGGCTGCTTCATCTTCCAAAGTACCTGTTACGTACAACAATAATTCAATCCAGACAGCACGAGGAGCTTCCTCTTCAAGTGTAAGCTCAAACATTGGTCGACCCCCTTCAGATGCAGACACAGATACTACGAGTCGACGTTCACGGTCAATTTCAACTTCACATTCACGTGCTCCTTCACCTGCCCATACAGGTTCAAGTTCTCGTTGGGACTCAACTTCACGTTCAGCTTTGAGTTCGCGTTTAGGTTCGAGTTTAAGTTCCGATTCGAATTCACGTTCCGATTCGAATTCACGTCCAAATTCATATACACACCGACGTCTACCATCTCAAGGTCAACCCCCCAATTCTTCTAAGGGTTCCCGTTCGCAGCCTTCATTGACCGCAGGCCCTAAACCAGCTGCTGGACCCCAAGCAGGACCGCAATCCACAAATTCCGCTGGCGGAACTCAAAGGGGACGACCACGCTCAACCCAAAGATGCGATAGCGACAGCCGTCATTAGATAGTTGATTTCCTACGCCGGAGGGGACGGAAACACCTGTTAGACTATTTGACGGGGAAGTTGTGGAATCGCAATGGTGGTCGGTTGAATTGCTGGATGAATGCAAGATAAGAAACTCTTCGGGGATGAGATAGAGAGGGGGTGGAGACAAATTGATACAACGGCGTTTGGGTTTGCTTTGGGATTCGCTTTAGGTTTTGTTTTTGCTTTTTGCTGGGGACCTGGGGAAGGGATGAGGGGATGGTTAAATACGAAATTGGATATCATTGGGCATTGGCGTTTTGGAGCTATGGGTCATAAAATATTTAAAGAATCAATTGCTGGGTTATTGATCAATGTGATGGTTCTTGCTCTGTGTGAAATGTGATGTGGAAGTATTGTGCTGGGTTTGTATGGTGAGGTGAGATGAGGTGAGGTTGCCATTCTGTTTTGTTTCCACTTTCAAGGCAGAATGGATTTGGAGGAGATTGTGTACGCTGGAGACGGCAGAGGATATAATAGGATATCTTCTTCGCCCGACATCTACTACCAACAACTCCGAACGAGACCCCCATGTCTCCTCTCAATGTCTCCTCTCCATGTGTCTCAAGTCCTCCCCTCAATCACTCCTGCTGACATATCTTCTTTACGTACCGTCTTCTACCAATCCACGTATCCCTGTCCATCATTCCACGCATCCATCTCACCATCCATTCTCCAACCTAATATCCTCATATTAGCAAGTAGCTTATCAAGTAGCCGGTGAAAACATTACAATTCTCACCACCTCGATTCAAACAAACAACTACAATATCATAAAAATAAAGCCTCCTACACACACAAATCAAACAGGCCCCACCAATTCAACCAAACATAAATATCACAGACGATCTGGCCTACAGAATTCCTCACTTTTAATAACCATTCCACGCACCACAGTCTAGGTTCACAAGCTCCGCCTAATCCACAGATCCCATCCCATCATAGTCCAGATGAAACTTCTTGCACTCCTCTTTTCCCCTGCCGCACTTCCGCTGTCCCTTCCTGTCTGCTTACTTATTTATCTGGGGAGGAAGGATATGAGTGGACAATTTGATGCGGGATTGAATTCAATTGGGGATTGGTGTTATGTATTGTGCTTTAATGCTAATTGCTGGTGTACTGACCAACTTGATGGAATTTCCTTTGTACAGAATTTAGTGTACCAGTACTTCGTATAATGAGGTATGGTTGCTATCGCGTTCCTCTTTCGCGGCGCATTGTAGTCAAGTAACATGTAGGAAAAGGCAAGTGCTATGCATAGCAGAAATTGTACTCAACTCCGCGGATTTCGAGCCACAAATTACCCGAGATTACCGGTATCTACGACAAGCTCCAAGATATTCACTCCCCATTGCCTCCATATCATGTAAATTGCCTCATTTACCACTCTGGTCACACTGCCGGTATCGCACCCAGGAAACTTGTCCAATACTTAGATAGGTAGGTGACCCGTTCCTCAGTATCAATCCTCATATACCCCCACATCTTCCTCCATCTCTCATCTCACCTCTCCTCTATCTCTCATCCCACCTCTTATCCTATCTCTCTAGCTTCAAGTTCCCAACCGAAATAAGAAAATCCATCTTCACACTTATCAATTCAAGTGTAATCACAACTGCAAATACAATTACAAGTACAAGCTGAAGTATATACCAATTTCAAACACAACATACACTACGAAGTCTGGAAAGATGTGTCTTCCATGTTGGCCTTTTACGGATGTATATCTAGAAGAAGAAGTTACTGTGAAAAAGAAGAAGCCGAAGAAGCAAAAGCCAAGAGATAATGGAGGAGTTTTGGTATGGGATGCGGTTCAGCAGAAATGGGTTACTGTTGGAAGTGTAACGGTAAGAGATATTTGGTTATTTTTCTCCCTTCCTCTCCTCTCCGCTCCGCTCCTCTTTCTTTCTCTCTGTTGGGTGATTCGGGTATTCGCGCTTCTTCCCAAAAAAGGCAGGAATGATTGGAAGTTGAAACGTGATCACAACGCCGTCCGATAATTCACCCTCATTTTGAATTTTTTTGGCGACGTCAAATTTTCTTTCGCAACAAACAATAAAAGAGCTTCAAAATCTGCAACTTCTCAATTCCAACTCGCATCATTCGACACACACAATCAATCTATCGTACCTGCATAGTTCGACAATACCTCTTTGATCTGATTTGAAGTAGAGATCAATTATTATCAACAAAATACCAAACAATCCTCTTGACCTCGTCGCAATTCCATCAAACCCTCCCATCGCAACCACATATTTCAATTCACTTGATAAAAAACCATCATCCACCATGGCAGACATACCAATCAAAAACTTTCAACCCCAAGTTGGCGACACAACAAATGGTCCTATGGAACATACCTACATTCCCCGATCCGACGGCGCAATCATCGCAAATGGAGTCGTTTACTTTCCCCAAACAGCGCAACCTGCTCCAATGGTCGCTCCAATGCATATGCCTGTACAAACTCCTCCATATGATCCTTATCATCCATACTATCCATACGCAAGTGTATTTTGGCCAGGTTTCATTACCAATTTTAATATGAGCGCAAGTTGCGCCTCTTTTTTCAACTTCTCTCTTCCTTCACCATCCACATCGGAGAACAAAATCATGCTAACAATTCATTCTCTCTAGTCCATGCCAATGCCAATGCAAATGCACGCACCCGGCCTTCCCATGCCCATGCCCAACCCACAAGTTCCCTATCCCACCTACCAACATCCATACGCACAATTTGGCGCCCCCGCTCCAGCACAATCAATTTACCCAGGCAGCGGCTATATCCCCCAACCAGCTATGGGCACCATGGGACACACAGCCTCCGAAATCCAAATGCAACAAATGCAAATTCCAGAAGCAAATAAGAAACAGGATATGAAACCTTCGGATGATGATAAGTTTCGGATTTATTGGGTTAGGGAATTGGATAATAGTTGGAGTCAAAGGAATAGAATGACAATTGATAGTGGGGATATTGGGGAGTGTAGGGTGAGTTTTCTTCTGATTGTGCTCGTGTGTGTTTATGATTGTTTATTTGTGTTTGGTTTGCTTTGATTTGGGTTTCGTTTCTTTCTTCTTTTTTCGCTTCCTGTCTATCTTTCATGAAAACCCCATACTAACAGTCTAAACCCCAGTGGTACGTCGCAGATGGTGTATTCTATGCCGTTCGACTACCATCTTAGATACACATACACTCACAATGCTACACTCTCTCTACAAGCGGAGTCTAGAAACAAAACAGAATAAAGAACCTGGCTCAACCATTCAATTCGAACTAGGTTTACCACCTTGGCAAAAGCACTATTCCAACCATACCAATCCTAACCTACCAAAACATGCTCAAAGCCAAGGAAGGGTTTTCGTATTTATCTTTCTCATACATACTAGTACTCGAGTACCATTCATTTACAGGCGAGAGAGGAGAGCCTTGTTTTTCTTTTTTAAATTAGGCGTGTGCAGGGAAGTTTATTCGCTTGGACCGCCTTTTCCCCTTCTTTATTGTTTCTTGGCCGATATTTGACCCACACACACCCCGCACTTTTAAGAGATGTAACCTTGCTTGATTTGATTTGCTTTCTTTTTTGGTATGCTGGTGAACTATTTTCATATATTATGAGGATCTT
>JWJB01010360.1:0-16531 GCA_000812895.1 Rutstroemia sydowiana
GTCAGCCTATCCCTTTCCGCTGGGATACTGTGTAGGCCGAAACATCATAAGCCACCGAAGTTGCATCCACTAGGGGGTTTAATGAATCTACTGGTTTGTTTGACAAACAACAGCTGCCTAACGGCGATGATTGTTAAACATAGCCAAGAATAACGATGGATCCATGATATGATACAATTTCCAACGGCAGCGTTGAGACTTCCAAAAAATCCATCTGCCGACTCCACGACGTTTGCTAGTAGAGCATTCCCTGAGCATTCCCTCGTGTCGTGCTTCACGAATTTCGTGATGATGCGACTTAGTCACCTCAGGTCGTTCATGTACCTTCGGCATGGTGGTTCATCGTACCATGAACCCGAAAAATGATATAGAAACGTCTAGAAGATAGGACAACGGAAAATGTGAGACATATTATAGCAGGATAAATGAGACAAACAAAATAGAAAGTACGAGTAACTTCCCGAATCGGGACAAATACAAACGTTCATGTACTTGTATTGCCCAATGTTCTGTATTTCTAATTTACCTTGCCGCCTACTCGTATAGAAGATTATTGAAAGAACATTAAGATGAAATAATGTAATTTCAACATCTAGAGTAAGAGGCGAACATTGAATGAGGAAGCGTACAGTAAGGCAGGACGCGGTTGGAATTCCCTTGGAGCTCGCTAGAAGATAGAGTCTAGTTTAGCCTGGCCTGGCTTGGATTGCCAGTTTTATCTACCACTGTACAGTACAGCCAGGACAATACCACAACGTCACAACCAAAATTCTCCTTCCGAGCATCACGAATATCTTCATTTTATTACTTGTCTCTTTCCTCATTGCGATGGCGAAGAAACTTAGTAAATCGAAAATCGCCCCGCCGATATCGCCCAATGATACCCCACTATCAGTTTTTACAGATAGTCTCCCACTTCCAAAGCTTATCGTCTTCGATCTTGATTATACATTATGGCCGTTCTGGGTAGATACGCATGTTACACCACCTATCAAGGCATCTTCTGATCACTCATCAACCAAAGACCGCTTGGGAGAGAATTACGCATTTTACCATGAAGTACCTTCAATACTCGCACAACTCAAACATTTTGGCATAAAGGTTGGGGCGGCTTCTAGAACATCTGCTCCTGAGCTGGGCAGGGAGATGTTACGACTACTGCACATTACAGATATCGATGGAAAGAAACGGAAGGCGATTGAGTTTTTTGATGAGTTGGAAATTTATCCCGGAAGCAAGATTGCCCATTTTACAAAATTGCAGAAAAGCACGGAGCTGAGGTATGAAGATATGTTATTCTTCGATGATGAAGCTAGGAACCGCAATGTCGAAACACTGGGTGTTAAAATGTGTCTGGTCCGGGATGGGGTCAATAGAAGTGAGATAACTAGAGGCATTCAGGAGTGGAGGCAGCTACATGGTCATCTTGCAAAACAATCACCTGGCTTGAAGGAGAAGGACGAGACTCTTTCTGGAATGAATGGTGAAGAATAGAACTGAGTGGCAATGGGATTGTATAATTGGCATATTGGCGTACTCGCATAGTACTGCTTGGGGAGTTTAAGGAATGCGTTAGGCCTTTACAAGTACTATATATTAGCAACGAAGATTACGATCAAAATAACAGGTAGTAATATACAACTTGGGAAGCCACCAATATCTCAGAATATATTGCTGTAACATGAATCTCAGCCTACACTTGTAACGAAACAACATCTAAATCTGCAGATGCTGTATCCATTCCCAAATATATGGATCTGGGTGGATCCCAGGCCCAAACTACTGGAAACTACGGTACTGTAGAACTACTTGTAGTTATCTGGTACCTGTTAGAACTACTTCAACTTTGTATTTTATATACTACTGTAATTGATTTGTACTGTAAAACTAACTGGATAATTACAATGGAAAGTCAAAAGAACTTTTTATACGTACGCATTGTAGGTACCTAGTAAATCAATAGTTATTTTATTGTTAAGTTTTACTGAAATAAATACTTCATCCGTTCTTTGACGTACAGTACGAGTAAATATCTCTCCGAGGAACTGGTGGTGACCTCATCACTGCAGATGAACTTACAGTCGCGTCAAGTTTGTCTTCAAATTCAAATCTTTGCGCGTCGAAATTTGCTAAATTCGTGATAAATATATCAAAGTCCTAAAATTTAGATATGCGACCATAGGATGCCTCCTTTCCTTCCGCGCAAACGCTTGCGCTCTTCATCACCAGAGCCAGGTCCCTCCAAACAGAACCACGGGTCCAAAGAAAAAAGAACATCGGTAGCAACCACTTCACGAAAACCTACACTTTTTGACGATCTTGATGCTGGCGTAGGGACAAGTAAGAACCCAAACCATGGTAGATCTATTCTCGAAAAAATACAGGCTACAGATGATGACGATAGTTCACTCACTTCACTGTCCGATGAAGAATTCGAAGATGTGCCAAGTGCAAGACGATCCCAAGATGAGTCGCAAGATGAAGATGAAGACGAAGATATCGAGTTCGAAGACGTCGAAACGAATGCAGCGAATTTGCCATCGGCGTCCTTGCCCACCGGGGATCTCGAGCTTACTTTGACCAAAGAGACAAGAATTTCACTCACAAATCCTCTTGGAACAAAGAAAGGCCCTAGTAAAATAGAACGAGGCATTAGAATATCGACACATCAGATCCACGTACAGATGCTTATGTGGCACAATGCTATCAGGAATTCCTGGCTTTGCGATAAGGAATTACAGCAAATTTTGGTAGGACAATTGCCGGAAACAATCAAGAAGGAGATTGAGAAATGGAGAAATGATAGCAGGCTACCCACAAATGAAGACGGTGCCTCAAAATCAAAAGCGAAGGGAAAAGGCAAGGTAACGAAGGGCAAGAATGTCAGTGCTAGAAGTCAACGTGACTGGGGCGAGCCTGCGGAAAGATCGGCTGCTCAGGAGATCAATATGAGCCGTGGAGATCCTCTGCTTCGCCTCATGGCATTGATGATCACATACTGGAAGCAGAGATTCCGGATCACTGCCCCTGGTCTTAGAAAACTGGGTTACATGTCACTTCAGCGACTCGATCAAGAGACAAAAAGCTTCAAGGAGGGCAGTGATCCCGAACGGCATGGCGAAAGAATAGCAGACGTCAAAGAGTTCAGAGATTGTGCTAAAGCATTGGAAGGCAGCCGGGATGTTGGGTCACAATTGTTCACTGCATTATTGAGAGGCATTGGCATTGAATCAAGGATGGTTGCTAGTCTTCAACCGGTAGGGTTCGGATGGAGCAAGAACGAAGATGCAGTAGAGAAAAAGGATAAGAAGCAGAAAGAGGTGATGCTGGCAAATGAGACCGATGACAGTGCAAGTGACAGTGATGGAGAGGAAGCTGCTACAACGATAAAAGGAAAAGCGAAGGTGGCTATAAAATCAAAGAAATCATCGACTTCCGTTAAACCACCAGCAAGACGTAGTACGCGTGGAAATGGCTTGAAAGATGCACCTATTGATCTTTCGGATTCCGGTGGAGGTGCGGTTAAAGACAGCAATGATGAAGACGACAATGATGATGATGATGATGATGATGATGAATCTATTGTAGATGTCACTCCCAGTAGGCCACGCACGCAACCTTCTAAGCCGTATGATAAGGATTTATTGTACCCACACTACTGGACCGAGGTCTTGTCCCCTGTAACCAATCTTTACACGCCTGTCGATCCGGTCGTTCTCAAAGTGGTCGCTAGTAATCCTGAACTCATACAGAAGTTCGAGCCTCGTGGAGCCAAAGCTGACAAAGCTAAACAAGTAACAGCTTATATTGTAGGATATTCGCCTGACGGGACAGCAAAGGATGTCACTATACGATATCTTAAAAATCGAATGTTGCCTGGTCGAACGAAAGGTAATCGCATTCCTGTCGAGAAGTCTCCTGTCTACAATTCGAGGGGCAAAATCAAGCGATATGAGCTTTATGATTGGTTCAGGACAGTTTTGAGAGGTTATGTTAGAGGTACTAAGAAGTGCCCGAGGACGGAGATTGATGAATATGAGGAAGCGACTGATCTAAAAGCCGTTCAGCCACAGAAGAAAGTAGTCAAGGAAGGGGAGGAGACACTCCAATACTACAAATCGTCCACGGAATTTGTTCTGGAAAGACATTTGAGACGAGAAGAGGCAATTCTTCCCACGGCAAAACATGTGAAGATGTTCACTGTTAAAAGCAAAGGAGATGCTGCGACAGAAGAGAAGGTGTACCTTAGGAAAGATGTTGTGAACTGCAAGAGCATGGAGACTTGGCATAAGGAAGGTCGAGCGCCTCTCCCAGACGCAGTACCTCGAAAACGCGTCCCTTATCGAGCAGCAACAACAAACCGAAAGCGCGAACTTGCTGAAGCGGAACATGCGACTGGGGAAAAGATGCTACAAGGTCTCTATAGCCGCGACCAGACGGATGTAAGTAGACATGATTTTACCCTTCCCATTAGCCAAACCAACCTCAATTACCCACACCCCTTTATACTTTATCGTATTATACTTTGCTGTACTGAGTTATGACTGACCTCGGATCTTCTAGTGGATCATACCACCACCAATCGAAGATGGAGTTATTCCAAAAAACAATTTCGGTAACATGGATGTCTACGTCCCAAGCATGGTGCCCGAAGGGGCTGTGCATATACCAAGACGAGGTACAATGAAGATATGTAAGCGTCTAGGGATTGATTATGCCGAGGCTGTGACCGGGTTTGAATTTGGGGCTCGGATGGCTATTCCGATTATTACTGGAGTTGTCGTTGCAGAAGAAAATCTCGAAGTTGTTATGGAAGAGTGGGAGAAGGATGAGCTGGAAAGAGTTCGGAAAGAAGATGAGAAGAAAACCAAGGCGGCGATTGGTATGTGGCGGAAAATGCTTATGGGCCTCAGGATTCTTGAAAGAATGAGAGAAGAATATGGCCAAGACGCTGGCGACGAAGTGGACATCATGAACCCTTGGACAAACAGTAGTAAAGGCAAACAAGTCGATGAAGACTTGGGAGATGAAGCTGCTCTTATGCAGCAACAAGACGAAGATATGGCCGGAGGTTTCTTTCCCGAAGGTCATGACGAGGAAGAGCCAGATATCCGTAATTCAACCAGCTTCTTTCCTGCGAGAGCAGAAGATGACGACAGTGATGAAGGTGGCGGTTTTGTTGTGGAGCAAGAGCCCGATGAAGTGTCTGACGGGCAAATGATTTCTGAGCCCCCCTCACCGGCTGCTCAAAAGTTTCCTTCGGACGAAGAAATGGAAGAAGAGCCAGAAATCAGACCTTCCGCCCCAAGGCGACGTGTTAGACCATCCGGCCCAACAAGCAAGACCATTGGATTAAATGGATCTGGATCGGGATCCAAACTTCCTAATAAATCACCATCAGTACCAAATCAAACCTCCGCGAGAACCTCGACAAAACGAAAGCGTCAAATACCAGATTCCGATGAAGATGAACTGGGACATAATTCATCCTCGCTCTCGGACCTTGAGATGGAAGAAGAACAAGAAGAAGAACCCGAAGTCAAAGTCCCGAGGCCGAAACGGTCAGCCGTAAAAAGAAGAACCACGATGCCAGCAAAACCGACCCCAAGTACGAGAAAGATGCCGAAAAGAAATGCTGCGAGGAAGAGTGAGACGTCGTTGCGGTCACATTATTTTGAGCATGATGATGATGATGATGATGAAGAAGAAGCAGATGATGAATAATAGATGAAGACTTTGCTCTGTGGGATATAGGCGTTGTTTTTGATAAACCTATGTAACTGTATTGGATTGGCATTGGAGCATGGCTATGTTAATATAGCAGGAGGTTGCTTTATTAGGAGTTACGAGTTGACCACTTTCGGGGTGTAGGATCATATTTGTAGAGGCGTTGGTTATCATACAGCGAGCTTGCGTTTAGAGCTGGTGCAAGTTGAGGGATTATGTGGTGAATACGCTCCTTGAAATCTTAACGACCATGTAAAAACACGCAGCAAACCTTCTGAACCAAGTGCCTATATGGTTTTATATTTAATTGTAAATGATGTGAGATAGCCTCATGAGATATGGTGCGTGCGAAGGAGGTGCAACAGATTCTTGTGGAAAAAGTAAAATACAATCTCTCGCACTATCAGGTAGTCTTTCGATCGATAGAATTACATTGCGCTGACAATCTAGAGCTGATAAGGAACGTTCCACTCTTCTCTAGTGAAATCAACCTCAGTATATTCACCCAGGTGACTGAGAGACATGAATGTTGGACGGGTGAGTGACGCTCTTCATTTTCTTAGTTTAGCCAGCTAGACCGATCACCCAGGATGTGTAACACCCACTGAGACTATTTCGACCAAAAGTCTTTCCGTTTCTGGCCATCCTAAAGTTGTCCTCCACTTGACCATCCAAGAACTTTGAAGGTGTATGAAGTAGAAACAGCCCAATTTATACCTTCCACCCCCACGCATGCATCCCCGGAAGATATCAGTCTTCTATATCTAACGCTTCTTTTGGTAAAGGACAAGACTATGTCGTTCTCTTTCATGAGTTCTAGTTCAAGTGATAATATTATGAACTTATTTGTTGAAGCAAATTACATGAAACGTTCACAGCCATGAATTGAATACCTGATTGGAACCTTGACAACTAGTAGTTGCATCATATCATGTATATTACTCGATAAGTGTCCGGCTGAGCGCCTACTTATATCTCTATCCTTTTTGGATTCGCACGAAAATTAGGATTTCAATCCAAAAGACTCCGAGAGCTGTGGGGGTTTGGGTGACAGATACCAGCATCCAGTTGGCACCGGTGACAAGAGATGATGATAAAAATTTTGGTGAGATAGTAGCCACATTAACTAGGCGTACCAATGCAGCAGTCAAACCATTTCTTCATGGTAGGCTGGTATAAGCAGCACTTGACTTAATAAGTTCGGATTCATCTTAATATTGTAACTTTCATTGATAGCCTATTCTTTCAATGCTGTTTTATATATTGCAACCTAAAAAGCAAATTGCAATGGTTTACAAGGTTGGCTTGTTAAACATGAATTTCTTGGTGGGTTAAGTACCACTGGCATGTATCACTAGTAGCTGAAGGGTGTAATGATGGCATGTTACTGATGTCATATAATCTACAAATTTATTTGAGAATTAATCATGATCAACTCATCTTTGCAAATGCTTGAATGGTTTTAAGCACTGCATGATACCATCCCAGGAAAGATTAGCTATGATATCGTGCCAGAACATTCATGAGATGTTGGACGAGGAGCATAGATTGAAAATGACTCTCTATCGCGTTCTAATTTGGACTTTGGCTATTGTGATCGTAGGAATCTCTTCCACTTGAAGGGCTCGAAGCTGCTATGATCTTCGAATTACTTCAGGTGGAAAGCGCAAGTTGGTATATTCGAGAAATCTTCATAGGTAATGGACGTGCACGTAGATTTGAGTACTCTCGCCTTATTCAAAGCGCTGACTACAAGTTGTTGTGCAAGTTCAGTTAAGACATCAGTTTACGTTGACTTATAATTATAAGTCCCTTGACAGAGTAGTAAAATACTCAAAATCCACCCATAGAACCAGTGGAAAACACCTGGAATATGCCCCAGCATGGAAATGACGATACTATGACCCTATAAATTGAGTCGAGACTCTCGTCGAGGTAATCATAGACTTGAACAATTCAATAAAGTTATCACACTCTCACCCAGTGTCACTCAACCAATAGTTACAAATGTTATAATACACAATATATCTTCATCACGGGAAATTATCGGAAAGATCGGGACATTATCTGAAAAGCAATCATATCATTCTTGATTACTAAAGCATTTACTGATCCTCAATGATACATTTGAGAAGCAGCCCAGTTGGCCGCAGCCCCAGCCTAAAGTCTCTGCTATGCGTATGAAAGAAGAAAGACCCCATCCACAAAGTTCACAACGAAGAGAAGCTAGGCCCAAGGTTGTTCATTGTCATAACCGATATCGTAGTGGAGAGGGTTTCCAACTTCAACGTCACCATCTCCATCGTTCTCGTTCTCGTTGTCGGCCTCTGCTAGAACTTCCTCCTCGGTGTCATCTCCATGGTAATATCCATCCTTGTCAATGACGCCATTGCGGGAAAGCTTCTCATACTTCTTCTGCAAATCTCCAGCCGTGTACTTGTCACCACCCTTCGCCTCGATCATGTCAGCAACCTTTGCCCATGTCTCTCTCTCAAACTTAGCAATCAGAGCTTTCTTCTCTCTATCATGCTCGATGGCGAGCTCCTGCTTTGCTTTGGCCATCTTGACGACCTATCAAAAAGCTATGTTAGTGTAATTCAAGTCACCAAAACGCCAGTGTGAATTCAAAGTTGAACATTCAGTTGTTCAAATCCGAGAGCGTGTTATGAAAGATTCGGAATGTGATAAGGAATACGTACATCACCAGGCTTGAACTCAACAGCAATAGACTTGAGGATTGGCCATCTCTTACGAATGGTGTCCATGTGGGACGTGGAACCTGTCTCGGATCTGAATTGCTCGATAATTTCCGGCCAAGTCAAATCTGGATTGCGGGTCTTTAGATTGTACAACACCTTATCTTCGGCATTGAAATCATCGTAGGAATCGGGGTTGTAAGCACTCTTTCCGCCACGTGGTTTCTTTGCAGCCGCTCCACCGCCAGCAGCAGCAGGACGCTTCTTAGTAGGCGTATGGGCGATGGAAACTGGCTTGTCATCGGCGGCAGCTTCACCAGAATCATGATCTGATTCATTCTTAGCAGCAGACTCCTTCTTGGGCTTGCGGGCGCGCTTGGGAGTAGCAGCTTTCTTGGATGGGCTGACGGGGATGTCGGCGGTATCGGACATTGTTGGATTCTGTAGTAGATCGATAAAATTAATTCAAATGACACAATAAAATATTTGCTGCTCTGGATGCATAAAAGCGAAAAAGAGATTAAAGCAACTTCGATGTGCGAAAATATGCAGAAGGATGATGATGGATGTGGGGCAATGGCCAGATTCTCCTCAGTTCTCCTCTACTAAGACCTAGAAGAGGGTGCAGGGAGCTGGAAATCCAGATAGGCTGGTAATGGGAGAAGAAAAACAAGAAAGTGCGAATAGAATTAAAAGAATGTGTATATAGATGAGTAGAGAGGGTGAGCGAGGAGGGAGGATGGAGATATCAGGAAGGTAGATCTAAACATAGATAATTCGATGCTAATGGAATGCGACTTACCTTTGTTGATTTCTTGGAAGCAAGATTGTTCTTCTGGCCGACGCTCTTGGCAGGAGTAGCAAGTGGAGCTATATCTTTGTTGATACTATCAGGAGCATCCATTGTGAGGTTGTATGCAATAGCTTGGGTAGGATAAAGGATGAATGGGTTGGGAAAATCTGCAGTTTCAACTTTTGAAGTTGAATTGAATATTTGAAAGGTCGCAAAAAGAGGGAGCTGGCAAGGTATTTATAAACCAAGAAACCACTAGACAGTTGCAGGGGGGTGGTAAAAAAGAAAAATTTGTATTGGCCGGTTCTCCTCACCGGGGCGACGACCAGAGTCTGGGTCCCATTATTACCAATAACAAGATAAGAAATAAGGCTATGCACAGTCCTTGGAAATTAAATAATAAGGCCATAAACAAAAAAGAATATTGGTCATCTGATAGCTGCTCAGTAAACTTAGTAAATTAAACTCGCATTATCGGTAGACTTGAACGCGGAGTTGTTGAAATTCTAGCTATTTAAGGCTGACCCAGCCTCCTGGTCCCAAGTTGGTGGTACTGATTCCGCAACGTACGCCTTTTCCTCTCTCTCTGTAAAACGTTCATGCAGAATATAGATTCTAATAGCCTTGTCAGTGGGTCTCCTTTGTGGGAAGAGGATCTTCAAACATAACCACACTACGACTTGTGTGCTCGTGGAGCTTTTCCGGCTACAATTACCTTTTCTGCCTTTCCATTTTCTTTTAGTCAATCGTATGGGGATGTTGAAGAGTCCTGGCGGTGGCCAATGGTGGCGACAACGGCGAGTCAGACACGAACGCACCTGCTGCCTCTGCTGGCAATGGACGAGAGTGGGGAGATGGTAGTGCTGCGAACACACTTGGTGAGACCAAGGGCAGTGAATAAGGCGGAGGAGAGGAAAACAGTTTTGGAGGATAACCTGGAGGTTAGGTAAGAATAAGGGCAAAGGCAAAGCTATAGCTAGTTATTAGGAGTCGCAGACAACTGTGCAGGCTCCCGGCACACTCTGGTACAATGGATTTGAGCACGCACTTGACAATATTCCAACGGCCCTACAAGCTTATAGCTCGAGACTTTGGATCGTAAGTCCTTGTTTGTCTATTGGTATAGATTACAACCGCTAACGTTCGATCTTCTTAAACTGCAGAAAAGTCTTCCACCCTTCGACATTGACGAAAGCGAAAAGAAGACGAGAACGATACAATTTAAGTTGAGGCATATAATCGAATATCCTAGGTCCATAGGAAGGTATATTACGTACGAAATGAGCTTCTACCATTCAACGCCGACAAGCAACTTTCGCGATGACACAACATACAATCTATACTATCTTCCTTTTTCATAGCGATGGCCTCTACAATCCAGCAGCATCATTTTACTATAACCTGAACTCGTTCCTCTTGAACAATACTGATTTGTGAGCGACATGAGCCACCGGCGGACCAGGTCATTGTGTCGTTCAAGAATACCCCGAATGGGACCTCGGCACAGAGCTATACTTAGCTAGAGCATACATGCATGGAAGGGAACCGTTTTTAGGAAGAAATCATTCACGACACCTCTCGCCATCTTCAGGAACAGAGGGAGGCGGGGAAGCCATAAACAGACCGAAAGTTCGTGACTTTCGACAAGCGTTGCTGTTGAAAAAGAGTAGGTAGCGGGGATGGATGAATGAATATAATGTATATAAGAGGACCTTTGGGATCTTTGGAAAGTGGTACCATTGTCCCACCACCAAGTTGGTATGCATGTTTTTGTGATAGCATTACAGGAATGTTGTTAGTTTAGGAGCTAGAAAGGAAGTGCAACTGCAAGGTTAGACAGTCTCCTAGATCGCTGGATTCAAATATCTATCGTGAATTTGGATCTCAGTATCAGTGCTCTTGTTGTCAGAACTTGCAGACTGGAGAGGAAATGGAACATCAAGGCAGATGCGCAGAAGGCCGTGAGAAATTCAAGGGCATGGTAGCGTTGATCAAAATGTAACCGGTTGCAACAAATAGCATGTCTGCCCCCCTCAGATTCATTCTCCTTCTAGGCTGGAAATACCGCATTGGTATGATTGTCCCAAACTTGAAATACCACTTGATCTTCTAAGTTCTAGATCTCCTTGAGTGTCGAGAATGAAGCTTTGTGTCTCGAGTACATGAAGTGTCTCCATACGGATGCTATCGAATTACCGAGTCCAACTCGTGCTCCTACCGCGATGAATTGTTCCCAGCTTACACAAATAATTGTTTGTATACCTAGCTAGATAACTTTTGGAGGGTTTGGAAGTCTCTGCCTGATCAAGTTTCACAGCACAGCTTGATCTTACCGAACATGTGATCATCCTAGTGTCATGGTCCGAGCTCACTCATCTCCCCTGGTTTTTTTGCTGATAAAGTTACAAACAGCATTACTATTAAATAGAAGTCCCAATGTATATTTATTCTACTACTTATGAATACATACCCTCCTTGGTTGCAGTCAATATTGATATACTTTCATATGGATGCAAATCTACTGGTTACGACATTGACTTATCTCACAAGTTCACACTGGGGTTGGCTCATCAGTGTTTGCTATAACTTCTAACTACTTAGAATAATAGCATTGCATCTTTTAAGTGTGATTGCCAGTAGGTCATGCCATCTTCGGTTTTATATGCCATTGGAGATTCAACTATGAAGAGCATGCATATACAATTGCTTGTGTTTGAGCTTTTGGTCAAGTGCCTGCCTACCTATCACTTCATTCGCCTCATTCTTTATCTCTTTTACACCGGATTTTTCATTTGTTTGCAGAGCACGGTAAGGCAGTTCTTTTTAAGGAGTCTAAGAAACGATGACAAACCTACAAGGCCCAATTGAAGATGGCATTGCGGATTTAGCCTCTTTATCATGTAGTACTTGTACCATTCAGGTGGCTATTTTATCAACAGGCGGCAAGTTGCATCATGCCATGTAATCATATCTAACAAATACTTTACAACCTGCCATCCCTCATATTTTATCTTCTCTTATTACTATTTCTGACTCATTCCCCTTTGTTTGAAATCAAAACATCAATCAATTACTTCCTTGCCAGCTACAAACCAAATCTTAATTGATATATAATTAATCACCGCCATTTGAAGATAATCCATCCATTTCTGGGGCCTCGAGCCAATGCTGGATCTTGCCAATGCCCCCATACAATGGAATAATTACAGCAGGCCTACGACGCAACAGGCGTTACGACAGAAGTCACAACAGAGGCTACAACATGATACCCCAACGTTATAAGAATCCAGTCAAGCGTAGCGGCGGACTTCCTACTCCCATATTTGTCAACGTTCCTGGTCAAGATATGGTGTTTTCAGCAGGCCAGCTCTCATCTAATCTGCCTGGGATTCACCGTCAAGCCAGGGAAATGGGGACCAGAAGAATTAATCTTATGAATATGTTCCGCGACAAGTTTGAATTTTTCGATGAACCAGACAAACTATCAGAGGTGGGACAATGGATTTACGCATGCATTGAGGGCTTAGAGGACATGGGTTATAGCCCCGATCCCTTCGGCCTCCGCATCCAAATGCCTATGAATCCCTTCGGTGTTCTTCTTGATAGAGCAGAACGCGCTAGAATTGTGGGAGATTATAACTGGGAGCATGAGAATGCAACACAACTAATACACTTATTTCAAGCTGTGGCCGACGTTTTACAGGAGAACCGTCGCTCTGCTCCAAGTTCTTTCCCGGGGTATCTATGTTATGAATTATACGAGACGGCTTTATACTTCGCACCATATATCTCGAATGTATTATCAGGCGCTGGGATGCTATTACTTCTACGGGCAGTTGCAACGATGAGCGGGCATAATGAGATTATGACATGGACGTTAATTCAGCAGATACCGGATGATGAGAAAGATGAATTGTATCAATGGGCTTCAGTGCATTATCTACATGAAAATGCACTCTTGGGGTTTCAGGTCATGAACATGATCTAATAATCGGTCCGTTGTTGTATTTGGCGTAGGG
This sequence comes from Rutstroemia sydowiana, assembly GCA_000812895.1. Lineage (NCBI taxonomy): Eukaryota > Fungi > Ascomycota > Leotiomycetes > Helotiales > Rutstroemiaceae > Rutstroemia > Rutstroemia sydowiana. The sequence goes on from JWJB01010360.1 coordinate 13,236, forward strand.
AAACTTTGAAAATGTGGAGGAACTATCGTGTTTCGAGCAATTTCAGCGATTCATTGCAAACTCTTTTCAATTGAATTCGTATCTTTGGATTCTGGAATCATCCCACATCAAGGTCAAGATCGCTATGACAGAGACTTACTTTTGTATGCGAAGGTTAAATGTTTCTTTCTGGAACATGGCAGCAAGGGGTATAGCAAGGGGTATTTGACTTTGGTTCCACTTTTCAGAGTTTATCGAACAAATACATTTCCGTATCAGCAATAAATTATCAAATTTAAAGCTTCTAGCGTACTGGGCATCTCCTTTTTAATCCTCGAATTATGAATAGCAAAAAAAAAGAAGTGTTAGGCAAAATCTATGTTTGGCCACGCGTAAGTCAGGAATATCCTTTCATTTCTTCACATATCTACCATACCATACATACGAGTACCACCATACAGTAGAACTTTATTCCATTAAATAGCCCACATGATTATCTATCGTTGTCTCATCTCCAGAGCATCAGAACTTAAAGTCTCATTTCCTATTTCCCCAGAATATATCTTCAAGCTAGAGTTATGGATATGATATCAAGCACGCCCCCGCATATTTGAGTAGATTTCTTAACTTATCAATTATTTCGCCAATATTTCCACGTTTTCGTATCTTACAGTACTTCTTGAAGCCGTCTCCACCCACAAACAGTGACGAACCGTTCTCCAACTTTTCAACAATGCACCTTTCTTATCTCTGATCAATAAAAATGAAGGAGATAACTGAAGTAGGGCATTCCGCTCTCCAATCTCTTGATTCAAACAATGAAGAAATCAATTCAACATGGCAGATGGTGAAGAAATACCGAGTAGCGGTATTTTGGTCTGCGTTCATGGCTTTGGCTGCTGTCAATTGGGGAATGGATATTCTGGTGTGTATTATCTTACACTCTTTTAGCTTTCATTTGAACCATGGCTTAGTATATCTGTAGTTGTCGAATAATTCGATATCGATCGATTATTTTGCTCGCGATTTTGGTTACCAATTTGAAGGAGAGTATATCATCAGCTCGAAATGGCAAATTGGTTTCAACTCCGCTTCATACATTGGCCAGTTTTTTGGAGCAATTGCATCGGGATATCTTGCAGATAGGATAGGAAAGAGGCCAACTATGGGGGCGTCGTGTTTGTTGAGTGTAGGGGCGGTTTGCATACAAGTATTTGCTGCAAGCTCTGGCGTTCTTCTCATAGGAAAGGTTTGTATTTGTAAATTCTGTAAATCGTACATACAAAGCTAATTGAGCCTCAGCTTCTCAATGGACTCTGCCTAGGAGCATTCCTTACTATTCCATCGGGTTATGCGGCAGAAATATGTCCAGTTCAGATTAGAGGATTAACGACTTCTGGCGTCCAACTTTTCATTTCCATCGGACAACTTGCTGCAAATCTCGTTATCAAAGGCACAGGAACTTTAGACTCATCGCTTGCTTACAAGATTCCATTTTCTTTACAATTCATCTTCCCACTTATTCTTCTTGTGGGTCTTCCATTCTGCCCAGAATCCCCCTGGTTCTTCCTCCGCAAATCGAATACCGAATCCACCATGACGACCCTCACCCGCCTCGGTTACCCATCACCGGCGACTACCATCTTAGAAATGTCCTCCATCATCGCTTCCGAAACCAGACTCTCTTCTACAACATCATACATGGACTGTTTCCGCGGTTCAAATCTCCGCCGCACAGAAATCGCCATGGGAATTTTCGCCGTCGCACAAGCTACCGGCGTCGTTTTCACGCTTGGGTACAGTAGCTATTTTTTCGAACTTGCGGGTCTTTCTGATTCCAATGCGTTCACTTTATCGACTGGAGTCACCGTCCTTGGGTTATTAGGGGTTATATGTTCATGGTTTTTAGTAGATCGACGAGGACGTCGTTCCACATCACTCGTCGGGACTGCTATCTTGACTTTCCTGCTCCTCCTAATTGGTATCCTAGACGTTCTCCCGAACTACTCCAATAAAGGATATGTATTCGGCCAAGTTGCTTGTATCATAATGTTTGCATTTACTTACCTCTGTACGATCGGCCCGATGGGATGGGCCATCTTCGCGGAAATACCCTCAAGCTCCTTGCGTTCTCGCACCGTTGGTCTGGGTATCGTGGTACAATCTCTATGTGGGATCTTGCTCAACATAGTAGTGCCATTGTTAATCAACCCCGACGCCGCAAATTTGCGCGGCAAAATAGGGTTTATTTTTGCCGGTTCAGCGACACTTGGGACTTTCTGGGTTTGGCTCAGAGTTCCAGAAACTGCTGGCAGGAAGTATGAGGAATTGGATTGGTTGTTTGAGCGAAAGGTACCGGCAAGAAAGTTTAAAGGCTACAAAGTGCCAATATGATATGAAGGTATAATACATTACGTCTGGGGTTTTCAATCATGGGGTATGGGGTGTTCGGTATAGGAAAAGGGCAAACGGCAGATGGAGAAAAGTTTTGGTGTTATTTGGAAATGAGGGAGTAAACTTACCAGGTCAGACTTGTCGAGTTGAGGCGCCAGGGAATTAGACTTTAGAATTCGTATTAATTTACAAGCTTTAAAATAGATATTCGTATCTAGTAAAATAGAGAGAATGTGGACGTATTGATATTTGAAAGAAGTAATGTTGGAGGACAGTCTTTTTGCGCTCATCTGATTCTATGGTATCCACAATATAAGGAACGTTCTCCGATTCTGTATTTAATCTTCTCATCATGAGTCGTGACTGGCCGACGCTTGAAATAACAACCCTCAGTTTCACGCAAATTCTCTTCTTCAATTCCTACGGCCGTAATTTCAAACTCTTTCAGAATTGAAAGTCCATATTTCTGATAGATGGATCGTCCCATTTCCGTAGTTTCGAGTAGGCCTATCATATTAATAGAGATTAGGAAAACAACTTCAAAGACAATCCCTGAAGATACCTATCTCTCCATGTAAAGGATTAGCTATATTTATATAACACATAACCCGCCCAGTGTTTTCTGTATTTGGCTTTCAATGTGATATTATTAACAGTTTGGTGAGTTAGAACCACCTTGTACAATTGTATTCGATGTGATTAGTTCGATTTTCCGGTATAAATAAGAAGAGAGGTTGTGTCAATCGTCAAAATGAGGCTATATCCAACTAGTACCCTAGGCAGCCGCAATACCTGCAGCGACAAGTAATTGAATATCTGAAGAAGAAAAGCCTTGATTGACTCCGCAAGTATTACGTGAAATTTTTGGCTAGCCAGGCTGCAAAATTCCTATGCCGCCGTGAACATGAAGGCAGCCATAATAA
>JWJB01010361.1:0-16780 GCA_000812895.1 Rutstroemia sydowiana
TGTCAGTTCCGTCAGGATTATCAGATATATACCCAAAGCTACACTCATGCATACGAAAGGCTCCAGGTGTATTAATAACCCTTTCTCCTGTTAACTACATTGAACAAATCCTCCCCTCTCTCTAACTTTCCCAAATTAATATCCACTATGTCAAAACACCTCTCAATATACGCAATGCCCATACCACTCGCGTGTGGCGTTATCTTCACGTTGTCCAAATCCCACAACTCGCTTTCCTTTGGCAAGGGTTCCGGCGTAGTAACATCCAGTGCTGCACCCCTTAAGCCACCTTCACTTTGCGGTTTCTTCAGATAGGTAATGAGATCGTCTTGGTTGACGATGAGCCCACGTGCGATGTTTACGACAAAAGCTTGGCGTTTAGAACCGAGAATCTCAAACTCTGGCGCGGCGAGGAAATGGTGCGTTTGAGGGGTTAGCGGCACGGAGATGAGGAGAATATCGATGTCTTGCGAGAGGAAATTGTGGAGAGAGGCTTTGTCTAGTCCGGAATACCAGGCCGATGGGATGGTGCCATCCGGATCGCCAGTACCAGGGACGATGTATTTTGCCTTTTCTTTGCGGGATTCGGGTGTAGGGCGAGGACTAGCCGTATATGCTATTACATCCATGCCTAATGCTTTGCATATCCGCGCGGCTGGTTGGGAACCCGTATTAGCTGGAGATCTAACACATGTTGAACTATATCGACTCTTGAATTCCCTCCAATCTTGAACACTCAACTCAGGTCAACGTTAGACCAGATTGTGGCTGAGAAATGGCCATTGTATTAGATGGAAAATTTTCCCCTCCTCACACTTAACATTCACCTCGTCCTTCAAAATTTCCAGTAGAAGGAAACATAAAGAAATCACAAAAACCTACTTTGCCGTCCAATTGAACCATATCCCAAAACACCCAATCTCATACCCACAGAATCCCTCACATCATCAAGCAGCTTAGTATTATGTCCCCACGTATGTTCTCTCTGCCATTTCTCCATCAATTTTTCTTTGTGCGACACTGTCAAGATCTGCATAGCGACCCATTCTGATATGGGCGGCCCATGTACACCAGACGAGTTTGTGATGGTGATGTCTGTGTCTTTCCAGATTGGGGTTTTGGATACTAGGTCTGTCCCAGCGCTGAGGAGGTGAATGAGTTTGACATTGGAGGCGAGCGCGACAGGAGGGAATGACACAAATGTTACGATAATGGTGGCGGACTTCCAAAGATCTTTGAGGGTGTGTCAGCTTGGATTGAGATGATTGCGATAGAGAGGGTAAGAAGGGATGCTCAATCACATTCAGGTAAATCTGTAGCTTTTAAATGATCGCCTTGCGTATTGGATGTTTGGACCCAAGTAATTTGAACATTGTGTTTCCTCCGGATAGCATCTGTAATGGCTTTGTCTTCTGGGAAGGGCAGAACAACCAGGGCATGTTCCTTTGGTCTGGGTGTTTCAACCATTGTGGCGGCGGGGTAAAAATGATATATATATGATTATAATTACGATGTTAATTGTGTAAAATTGTGCTTTTGAGGTGTGCGTCCGTAAACTCATTTATATGTTTTCAATGCCAATTGAGCTAGAGGGACTCGAGTCTCGGGTGGCTTCAGAATACTAGAGTAGACTAGGTGCGGGAGAACTACCCACCTAGGGTCGTGTGTATATCCCGCCCCATGTTAGTTTTATGTTGTGAATTTATAAGCTAGATAGTTCTACTATCTTATCCTTCCCGTCTTCTCCGCAATGTCCCTGGATATATGGATATGCCGACTCCCGAGTATAGAATATTATTGGAAGGGGATGTTAGAAGTAGGAATGAGAAATTTCCACGCTTGATGACGTTTGAATTATTGGTAACACTGATAATGAATTACCTATCCCCTTAACTGCCGTCTTATGGCATGAGCGCTATGAAAATAGCGCTCGGGCCATCTTTTGATTCAAGGGGTTAACACACCGCCCACCTATCTCCATACTTGGCTTGTTAAATAATATATGAATTAGAACTACAGTATCGGCTTTTCTGTAAACCGAATATTCTACTGTCTGTATATTCTAGCGTTAGCATATTTACTGTACCCGAGATCTCTTTCCAGACCCAACTGTTGGCCATCTTGACGTGGGACTTTATATGCCAACACAAGCAACAATGTCCAGGGCCGTCTGAGTAAAAAGAAGAAAAATCGTAAATTACAAATATATAACGAATTAGGTCGAGATACATGTCTCTGCCATGCAGCAAGCTGGCAGCTTTCCTAAACAAACAACCTGTGATATACAGTACTTACAAAAGGTCTATAATGTCTTTCTAAGTACCCACTCTAAAATTACCTCAAGAGGTATCATCTGCCGACTCCGCTGATCAAAGTAGAATAAGTGGGTGAACATGCAGGTGCAGTGCCAGTAATGGGTACTAGCATGCCTATATAAGATGCATTTTCTTGCCCGCCAATAGCCTTACATGACAACCCATAATTAGCTGGGGATAAATCCCTTCAAACTCAAGATTCCGATTTTAGTAAATGCAAGTGTAACCTAAGGTCCAAGGAGATAGGGAAGCCCAAGAGTAGGAAATCGGAATAAATCCGAAAGAACATATACAAAAAGGTCTTTATATTTTGTCAAAATTTCCTATGCGGCATCTACTTCCAATATTATGGAGTTCTCTAAATTTATAAAAGTGACAATTTTCCTCCGTTATAAAATATCAATCATGGAAAGCAGGCATATATGTATTACGAACCTTGCCTTCCCTTCCCCTTGGTTATCCCCGATAACCAAAAGCTATGCCACCGAAAAAGAGAGGTATGAGCTGATTATGCGGCTTGTTTGCGTGCAAACTCATCATGCTCATCAATATCTTGTGCTTCCCAAGGATAGCAAATCCATACATCTTCTACTGTTCTCGCGGCCAGATACCTATTATTTTCTAACATGTCGGAAGGAAGTGTGCCTTTCTTGTCCTTGTTCTTGTTCTGTTTGAGAAGGATAGATTAGCATAATTAGGTCCTCGAGAAGGACAAACCAGTCGGGTAAATATGCATGCGATATGTGCACAATACTCAAATGGGAAGAAGATTGAGGAAACTCACATGTAAAACAAAGATACTGAAAACCGTCTTCTCGCCCGCTCCACCCATCTTGACTCTCGCAGCCTCAACATCCTTCTCCAACTCTCTCACCGCGTACTCCAATGTTGTCCTTGTATCATCCACCTCATCGACAATCAGAATCCTCTTGCCAACCAGGCTTGCCATATCCCCCAAACTATTCAAATCCAACCATTGCGTGCGCGTAACTTTGGTTCCGGGCGCCTCGACTTCGCCTGGGGTATTGGATGCAGAGGGGTGGGTGGAAGGCAATTGCTCGTAGAGCGAGAGACCGATTGCTTGGATGGGAATATTGGGGCTTCCGGGCTGTTTGAGGAACGAGCGGAGAATACGTGCTGGTACGTAACCCCCGCCTCCAATTGCAATCATGAGTTGGGGTTGGAATTCATCGAGAATGCGGGGTGCAGCTTCTTGACAGAGTTTGTGGACCTTTTTTCAAGAATATTGAGTTAGTCGGTGAGGAAAAGATAGCAAAGTATCAAGAGCTTGTAAGGATGTTGACAAGCTATATATTGTAGCTATGCAGAATGCCGCCTGGAAGGAGGGGTAAAGTTTCCATTGCGATGCGACTCACCTGGTTGTAGGTCACGTATTCTTTGACTACCATCTTTTCTATTGAGGTACTAAATTCTCTCTAATCTGTAGTTTGTGTAACTCTCTTGAAAATATGATAGACAGAAAAAAAGTTGAGGAAATTTGATTTGTGAATAGAAAAATTTCATGAAAATTAAAATTATTTATCGGCCTGTGACTATGAGGGGTCGGTGTTACTTTCGCAGCCTACTGTACCCTGCTAGCATCTTTTTACAGTAGCTTAACAGGCGGAGTTCGCCTCCACAGTAGATTGCCTTTTCTAAATCCACTGGTCATTTCTACTAAATATTATCCTTTTGCTTCAGCTCCTCATATTTGAAGTACAGGAATCAAAACTTAAGAGTGTATGTATGGTATGGGGGTGTGGAGAAAGCCGGATTTCAGCCTTGTGTTCCCACTACTTTCTATGATTCCGCATTATCATCGGTTTTATTCTTTCGGATGAGCGACAGGAGTGAATTTTCTTCTCTTCTTTCCCCGGTGAGCTGATCTCAATACTTGCATTTTTATAGTATTGACTATCAATTTACAAACTATACTAAAGCACAATCCCAAATAGTGAATATTCTAAATGGCCAGACCCTCTACCCCGATCACCATAATCCCCCATGTGCAGATAACTTCTTTCGCCCCCAACCTCCATTCCCCTCATTATTCCTTCCTCTCCATAGTCGCGCACGAAGCGCAAGCTACAATGAGAAAGTGGTTGTCGAGTATCTGTACCAAATCGCTTGCCGAAACAAGATGATCCCAAAAGAGTAAGAATACTCAATCAAAATCAACGATTGGACATCTTGATTGCAGTTTCCCATTGAGAAACCGCATTTTTGATTTTGCATTTTTTTCTCAAAGCAGAAAATCCTATCACATTAGTAGACTGAAAAGTGTATGTTCCTTCACTTAGTATATTCCATTCATCACGCTAGAACGGTTAGCGACGCGGTATGCATCATCGCCAGAGTATAAACAATTTTGATTTAGTATTTGGTATCTGTAGCTGTAATTCTCGTATTTGTGCAATGTAATGCAAGGCAGTAGGGGGTCAAGAGTATGAGAAAAAGTGAAGTGAATGAATCGGAATTATGCAGTGATCGATTAGGTCTCGTCTGTCATTGAAATCGAGCCAATGGCGTTGACTTTGACTTCAACGTCGATCACCTAAACACGGTCAGTCACCAACATCGAGGGGATACAATAAGAGAAGTGCGCAAAAAGAAAGTAAAGAGAAATCCCCGAAGATGCTATTGTACAGGTCAATGAATGTAGTCCATCGAACGCCAGTGGGTATCATTGGTTCATCCGTAAATGTCCATGCATGCGCCTGTTAATATGAAAATAAACCACCACCCCTTTTCTACTAGTTTTGTACCGGAAGATATAGCATGCAATGCAGCTATCATTTACAAGAAACATCTATGCTGAAATGCAATCAAGAATCGGTACAGGGACCAATCCATCGTTCATGAAGATGTGCAAGATGCTCTCGTTGAAGTTTGAAGGAACTGTAGTCGGCCTCTAGGATACAACCTAAGATACTTTGGTTCCGACGCGTCTCCATGTCCGAATAATTCAATTTGCTCATACGCTTCTGCAAAGCATCGTAAGCAGATGAGAAGCAAGTTTGGATGACAGGAGTATTTGATGAACCACCTGCAATGTCGTTGTCAGGCCGGTTGGGGTCGATAATGGAGAATTTTGGTTGATGCAGATTTTTATAGACGACCTGACGGTAGGCAGTCTAAAGCAATTAGTAAAAGAGCTAGTCTGGTTGAAGTACCGAAGTAACATACCTTTGGAACGTATCCAGGGGGTTTGAGAGTGATCGCAGTCGTCAGTGTGTTAAATTGATTACCATACAAGTCAAGGAATTCCATTAAAATTTCACCAAGGTGATGCTCTGGAATCATGGTTCCACTCTGGACCTGCGGCATGTTCTGTAAGAGACTTACGACAAGACATGTAACCGAGAATCCTCCAATGCCACCGTTGACTGGTTCGTTCAATCCTCTCATCGCCAACAAGTGCTTGATCAAAGTGACCAATATTGGCATAGCAGGATATTGGGCCTTCCATTCCTGAAAAGTTCTGTTCGCGATCAGACCGGTGTCATTCTCAAATGACATATCCACCTTCAGACCCGTGATGGCATCAACATATTTCACGATTGGTACTTTGGCGCCAGTGATGACCTCGACTTTATCTAGGTTTAGTCTCTTTGCCTTCACAAAATCTGCACATCTCCATACGGCATTCTTCGTACCATAGACCGCGCTACCCCCATTCATATACGTATCGGATACCAACACAAGGTCGACATCAGATGTAGGAAGATAAAGGCCGGCAGGAAAAGAGCCAAAGGCTCTGATATCAGCGTCATCATATTTCTTGTGAAAGACATCACGGATATCATCTATTAGTCTGGACCGGATTACTTCTTCAAATTGTCGAGGTTTGACATAATGATAGAAGTCCATAATCTCCTTGTGTAACCTGGATTGCGATGTTAGCTTCCATGATTTAGACGATGCAACTACTAAGTACTCACCAAAGACCCATATTAGAGGTTGCAGAGTGATCCTGAAGCCAAGGAGTAGGGTCAGAATCAGGCCGGACGCGCCATTGATCAAGTATTGCACCTCCGCGTGGTGGCGGTCTGCCATATTCCGTTTTATACAGGGAAGGTGGGGGCTTAAGCCTATCATCAAAGGTGCGCTTTCTGCTACCAAGGGCAGGATCAGAAGATATATCCAATTGTTTGGACGCACGCTTCTGCGACTTTTGAGCAGTGTTCTGATCATTGAACTGGTGAGATTGGTTGCTGGCCACTTGAACCTGTTGCGCATGTGGGGGTTGCACTTGTTGAGGGCTATCAAACTTCCGGATATTATCAAGGTGGCTGAAGCGCGAAGCGGAACTTGGAGTACGATCGTCGAACGATGGAGGAGGTTCATATTCATCATCTTCTTCGACGACCTCCTCGGTTTCCTTGTCGAAATCGAACGAGATAAAATCATCCGTAGCAGCGCCTGAGCTGGCTGTTTTGTCGCCGGTCGCCGTAACTCGAGCCTTACGAATAAGCTTGACAACATCCTTTTTCTTTCGTTGAGATTCATCGGGGGGAGGCAATGCTGTATATGGATCTGGATTCGACCATTTCGGGGCACTGTCACCATCAGCAGTCTTAACGCCAGTGCGAGCCATTTTCTTTTTCGGTTGTTCTCCACCATTTTCGTCGTCAGACATATCCATATCAGTTTCGTCGCTATCAGATAGTTCGTCTATAGGTCTATATCTGACATCAGCACCAGCATCTTCGGTCATACCGGGCATGAGCTCTGGGGTGGGAGCGCGGTTTCCTTTCAAGAATACTCGGTCCGAAGCCAATCTTGGGCCACCGCGACCACGATAATTGCCCCGTCCACCATCACGATTGTTCTTTCGGCGATTATTGTCATTGTTGTTGTCCCGATTGCGGTTACGAGGTGGGGAACGCGCACGAAATCTATCAGTGTTTTGAAAATCGAGAGAAGGTGGCGCTTCATAACGAAAGTCGAAACCGCGTTCTTGAGGACGATAATTATCATCTCTGGATGGCTGGGAACGATGATTGTCTGTAGCTGGTCCACGAGGAGGTTTGACACCAGGTGCAAAACTTCCATAGGAGGGAGGAGGTGGAAGAGCATAATCATCCCGGTGACCACCAAATTGGTACATTACATCGCGATCGCGATTTGCATTGTGGGGAACATAGTTATCATTTTGACGACTTCGCTCAGGTCGATAAGAATCACCAGCATTATAATGAGGTACCGAGTTTGAGGGGCGCGGGGGTAACCCATGAGGAAGAGGAGGTTGTCGAGACATATCGAAATTGATAATGTCGTTGACAGAGGTTGCGCTGGATATTATTGTATTGGAATAGATTTTGTTGGATTTAAAAGATAAAAAGAAGCAATAAACCTTGGTTATCTTTTGGTGTCGCTAAAATTATTATTTTTCTTTTAGCGGCACCGGGCACCAGGCACCATAGAAATTAAAAAATTAGGTAACTTGCCTTTATGGTGGTGCTATTGGTATAATGAAAAGATCCTTGGTCGATCCACTGATGTGCTAGTGAATTCAATCATGGATAATGTATAATGTAGTATGGTACTCCACCAGAGCTTGTTATTCTTATAGCAACCTATGTATTGTATTTGTGCACCGAAGTAGGGTAGCTCTCCATAGGAGAAAAAGGCCGCCGATTGAGGCATGGGCCACATATTAGATTCAACAATTGAAGAATATATAGATAATTGAATTTATGTTCGATTTTATTTGTTTTTGAGTTATAGAGATAGCATGCTACTTAATATTAACTTTGTATATTCAGTTTTTAATTAGGGAATGTTGTAGATAATTTATGTTAGTTTAAAGAAGGTATATTCATACGCCTTGATCGGCGATTTTTTTCTCCTATGGAGAGGTAGGTATGCAAGGCTACAGCTACCCTTTGTTTGCTCTAAGAGCACCAGTAGTACCAGTATAGAAATACCTAAGAGTAAATTCAATATTTTTACTCTATTAATAATAATTGTTGTACTCCCTTAAGAGGTTAATAGAACCAGCCAGCATTCTTTTTTAATATCCATATAAATCCATATTTCATTCCTATTTAAGCACTGGTATTGTACTAGATGTCTCATGACTCATGAATATCTTCCATTAAAATCTAGACATGTTACAGTACTACTCCCAGACAACGGACAATTCATGAATTCATCAAGGTAAAGCTGCATTCAACAACTCATCGGTAACATGTGATTGTGCATCTACCTCTACGCTTGCCTACGTAGGACAACTCTTTACCCCAGATTTCTTATAGATTTATTGCCGAAGGAGGCGCTCTGAATCGTGTGCCTCAAGACCCCTTCGTTTTTCATTCTTATGGATTGAATAGTAGGTCAGCAATAGCAATATATCTTCACCTTTGTATTTTCTATTCTTTTTACTCTTCTAAAGACTACTTCTTGTCATTACTGTGTATAGTACCGTATTGAATTTTTATTCATTTCGGAGTCCCGACATTGTGATTGCCCTTACTCGTTTGCTATTTAGCCATTCGCCATTTAACCTCTTGATACGGTCGCAAAGCCCTGTCTGTTCACAAGCAATGACGTTCGATGGCTGCATTTGTATGTATAATGTCGCCAATTGCTCCAAGCTTATTTTTTTTCCAACATTTACATTTGATACTGGCAGAATTAATTTATTTCTCTAGGAAATTCCATGGTTGGATCAAATGTCTAGTACTCCGATTTCGAGAAAAGATGATGAAGGTGGATCATTGAATAATCTCGATCCAAATCCTCCCACGATTGCCGCATTTTCTCCAGTCACTCTCTCGCATGCCTCATCTGCGAATAAACAGAGATCCACTATCCTCGTCCATCAAAAGTCACCTCTATTACTTGCAACGCCTCCGCAGATTACTCGAGCTCTAGCATATTCTCATCCGTTTCTATTGCCACTCAATAAACTCTTGGGGTTGATAACATGGACGAGTGGGGATCCATGGGAGAGCTTCTTGCTGGTAGCTAGCTTTTGGGCTATGGTACTATATGGAGATATATTGATGCGATATGCCGGTCCTTTAGTAGTAGTTATAGGGTTGATTTTGGGAATGTATTCGAGGCGATACTCTCCATTGTCATCAACTGGTTGGACTGGCGAGAAACAGAAAAAGGGACACAAGAAGATAGATTCGGAAGTCACGAATACAAAGCATCAGAAGACCCTAGATGAGATTGTGGAAACCCTGAAGATTTTCACATCGAGATGCAATGTACTTTTGGACCCTTTGCTACGATTGACCGACTTTTTGTCAACCCAACGAACTGCAACTTCTGCGACAACTCGACCAGCACTCACAACCCTTTTGATTCGAATATTCCTCGTCACGCCTTTATGGGTCATGTTGACACTTCCTCCACTACAACTAATTACCACGCGGAGAATCAGCCTGGTAACTGGCACAATATTTTTGACTTGGCATTCTCGACCAAATATGATAGCGAGGACAATATTATGGAGATCAGCCCTGGTCCGTCGAATATGCGCGGCTATCACTGGACTGCACTTTACCGACGACTCAACACCAGCAATGAGAATGAATGGCAAGCCACCGTTGCCTCCACGTAAAACATCCGCTTTCAAAGGGGCATATGTGGCAGCAAACGCGGCGGTCACCAGACGGCCAGAAGCTCCGGGAGTGAAATTCACCTTCATCTTATACGAAAACCAGCGAAGGTGGGTAGGATTGGGGTGGACTACCTCACTATTTGCTTATGAAAGAGCTGCTTGGACGGATGAGCATTTGAATCCTGTTCCTTCAAGAGATGAATTCGAATTGCCAGACGTTGAAGGGGGTGGCGCCAGGTGGAGATGGGTGGAAAGAAGTCGATGGCTCGTAGAAGGTGCTGGTGAGCTTGATGAAGGTGGTCCTAAACCCAAAGCGGGCAGTGATGGAGGCACTGGATGGATATATTATGACAACAAGGTACGTAACTTTAACCCATGTAGAATTTGACTTTGTGTTGGTATTAGATTTAACATTCCAATAGTGGCAAAATGGCCGTCGTGGTCAAGATGGCTGGGGGCGTTATACACGTCGCAGGAAATGGTATCGGGATGCCGAACTAGTTGAAATAACATCTAGCACGGAAAACACGCCCTCACCCACACCAACCCAAGAAAGTCCTGATTCTACCCCGTCTCATATGAGAAACCTTTCCACATCATCCTTTCGAACACCACCCCCTGAATACTCGGCTAGTCTTCATAGTGATAGTGCTAGTATGAAGAGTAGAAGTAGTGGTGGATTTAGAACAAGGAGTTTGAGAAAAGAGGGACGAAGTAGTAGACAAAGCAGCCTGAGTACACATTCGGACGACGAAAGGCTGCCGAGAGCAAAGCAAACAGATTGGGGGATCGGCGATGAGGCGATGATGGCGTTGGAATGAATGGAGTTGTGGTCGGGGGGCGTAAGGACCGTATATAAGGTATGCGACGGCGGGAACGGAGTACAAAGGATGACTGGGGGTATCGGATCGGGAACTCTGCGACGGCCTCGGTCCTAGATGGGTGTTGCATATACCCGTGGTTATTAGACTAGTGTTTAAATTTTAATGTATGCGCAAGCGATAATGTTCAACTCGGCTTACACGCCTTAGCTACTGTGATTTAATCGTTCTCACAATACACCCTTTTTCCTAGAAGTCTGACCACTGAGACGATATATTCCTCCACGTTCCGCGTTCTGGACTCTAGGACTTTTCCCTTGTAGTCCATTTCATGATTACAGTGACGAAAAACATCGACGATAGCGTAACATTTATGTCAACATTCAAACGCACACATGGAACCTGTATTTCGTTTTTGACAATGCGTCCATGGTTTCACCTGTTCATTAACTTATTGAAGTTCATCGATATCATCCATCTAGATGGCAGCCTATGTAATTCGTCCACCGCACCCCAAGTGCCCATACCACCCCGAGATTATCAACATTCCAGTTGACAGTAAACTGATATTTTTAATCTTGGCCCCTTTTGAGTCTTCTCATAAATTAGTCCGTTGGGCCATTCTGGGACATTTTTTCTATTTGGTGCCTGATATTTGAGGCATTAAACGTCGGGTTGACCCCTGTCAGTTTTCTTTGCTTGGTAAATGGCCCAGCTCCTAAAAGAACAGCTGCGCAATCCCATTATAGGAACATTCATATTAATAAACAATACGATATCATAAACACCACAACGAAATCACAAATGCAATTCCCCCACAACAATATACCAATCCCCGACCGAGAATTATAGGAAACATCTTTCGAAAACGATTTGCACTACCCTTTAATAGTAATAAAGTACCAAAAAAAATGTCCAACTTCTACACCTCCCCCCAACCATCTAATCCTTATGGCGCATCTTCCTCTGCCACAAACGCACAAAACTTACAATTTTACCCATCGACGTACACACCAGGCCCAGTATCTGGCCACGCGACTCCGCAGCAGGCATATGGATATGGGGTTCCGCCCGCGCAGGCGTATGGCGGTGCGGGGGGTTATGGATTTGCGGGGGCGCAAGGAGCGGGTGTGAGTGGGAGGATGGGAGAAAGTGGTGGTTTGAGGACGGGCTGGTTCGCTGCATTTGGAACAGAGGGGTATGAGGGGGAACCGCCGCTGTTGGAGGAGCTGGGGGTCAATTTTGGCCATATTAGGAGTAAGGTATGTAAATGATTTCTTTAATTCGTACTTTTGGCATCTATCAAAATCCGCAAGGATAATTGTATACATAACAGTGGCTTACCAAAAAGAATAGACATTAGCAGTACTTAATCCCCTCGCACACATCGATCAGCACATAATGGACGACTCTGACCTCGCCGGTCCCATACTCTTCTTCCTGCTGTTCGGTACCTTTCTTTTGTTCTCCGGCAAAGTTCACTTTGGTTACATCTACGGACTGGCCCTCTTAGGCTCTTCTTCCCTTCACGTAATCCTCTCTCTCATGTCTCCGCCACTCAACTCGGATCCATCATCTCAACCAAATCCCTCATCTGCCTCCCACCTCTCGTCCACACTCACATTTCCTCGCAGCGCAAGTGTCTTAGGCTATTGTCTCTTACCTCTCGTCCTTACAAGTGTAGTAGGCATTATCATGCCGATGGATGGGCTGGTCGGATACATACTCACGATTCTGGCGATTATTTGGTGCACGTATAGTAGTAGCGGGATGTTTTGCGCCGTAGGGAGGATGAGAGGCATGAGAGGGTTGGTGGCATATCCATTGGCTTTGTTTTATGTTGGGTTTGGTATCATGGGAATCTTTTCGAGTAGGGGGGCTGGAACTTTGGGGAAGGTGGCTGGCTCTTAAGAGTGGATTTACGTATTGTTCTACACGGATGATAGAGAATGAGGATTTGGGACACGAAAGATTGGGCTGCATAGTAATTTTGAGGTCAAAAGGGAATGGAACGATTACTGGGCAAGATGGATGAGGTAGGGGTGTTGTAAGAATAGGCGGCGTCTGTACAGCATGGGTCTTGGCTTGAGGATAACTTACAAGTGGAAAAAGCGATGCATAGATAGAGATCTCATGAACACATGAAACACAATTGGCAATACCCCAGGGGGGATTCATTGTTGCCTGTGGAATTATTGTAGAAAACACAGACCGCCATGAGAATTTTGGCAGGATCGGTGAAAAGAAACCCCATGTCGATCTAGAGGCAGGTTATGATAGCACACGTCTTGCTGCTTACTACCTACCTAGTAAGTAGTGAGAAAGGCTTTTCAAACGAATTCTATTACCTATTAATAACATCTCATCCACTAAAAGCAATATTTTCATACACAGCCTCAGGAATGCTGAGCTACATTTTAAAAGTTCGATCGTCAACACGAAATCAACAACGAACAGAAGCCTCATGACCAAATACTTCAAAGCTCAACTTTTATTGGATTTTTCATATTATTGTTGATGCAGTTGTTAAGGGGAGGTTCTCTAATCAAATCCTTTAATTCAAATATCTTGTTTTTAAAGATTTGAGCCAACAAAAAGGTTGAGACTTTGAGTGTGGTTAAGAAATTGCTGCGTCCTCTCGTCGTCATCAATGTGCGCGAAATCCTTTTATTCATAACATAAACAACGTACCAAAGGATCGCTACAGAATACAATGCCAAGAGTAGCACTGGGTCAGCGTAAACGAGCTTACAAGCCAAAAACCAAGACGGGCTGCACCACGTGTAAGTATGTATCTCTGTTCGCGCCTTGTAATACCACATGTATTCTGACGAACTTCATAGAAGTAAGATCTTCTAGCCGCGTTCTCGTGTACCTAATTGTTCACATCCCTGTATTGCAGTACGCCGCATAAAGTGCGATGAAGAACGCCCAGCATGCCTAAAATGCACCAGTACAGGACGAGCTTGTGACGGGTATATCATAACCACCATAAGCTCTCGACAAGATGTATCTCCTTTCTCCGGCAGCAATACGTCTCTCGAGCTTAAGAAGCTTCCATTCAATACGGCTTCACGCTCGCCGCCATTCTCATTTAGCACCACTATCATATTGACCCGCATCCCATCACCAAACACTTTTCTAAAAACAGATTTCGAACGCCAGGCTTTTGATTTCTTCATTCGGGTGACCGTGCCTATGATGTCTGGTTTTGCATCGGAGCCCTGCTGGACTGAGCTTATTCCTAGAGCAGCGCATCATGAACCGTCGATTCGGCATGCGGTTTTAGCGATCGGAGCGCTGCATTTGGCGCGTGAGCGGAGGTTGCGTGCAAGTGATGGTGTTGGTTGGGGTAGAGATGAAGATAGGAGTGAAACTTTCAGAGAGGAAGAGCAGTTTGCATTGAGGGAGTATGGGAAGTCGATTAGAAGTTTGGTGGAGCCGATTGTAGGGGAAAATGGGCGGGGTCAGTCTATGGACGTTTGTTTGATTAGTTGTTTTTTGTTTTCCTGTTTCGAGGTATTATGCTGTCTAATCCCTATTGTTGTGTGCTTTTCATCTTCTAGATGGTTCACTACTAATATAATCACAGTTGATGCAAGGAAACTACAGTTCAGGCGTGGCCCACCAGCAAAGCGGGAGTAAGATTCTATGCGAAATATCATACGACGAAGATTCGAAATTGCACCTACACTCCATGTTGAGAACATCCAGCACACCATATATACAAATGACCGTCCTTGAAGAGCTGTATTTGCGCAACGATTTCGTCCTGACGCAGGTAAGCACTTCGTGTCACCCACATCAATATATTTATCCCAACTAACCTATACTATTCTTGCCCCGACTAAAGATGATCGACACTCACGACCTTAGCATCTACCAGAAATACGAAAACTCCTATTTCTCACTCTCATCACATTCAAACTTCACCTCCCTTTCCCAAGCCCGTAACGCCCTTCACTTCCTATGGACACGCTTCCGATGCCAATTAAATGTCCTAGAAAATGCTTCTCCAAACGACCGTCCCGCACTTTTCACCCAATGGCAAAACAGCACTATCCGAGCCACCGATCAATGGATGTCAACGTTTTCACGCTATCTAGCCACCTACGGACCAACACTCACGCCCAGCGAGCGCGTTGGCGTCTCAATCCTGCGATTACAGATCAAAGTCGGGTATCTGAATGCACATGTACCGACTTTCCATGACGATGAAATGGTATGGGATGTTTATCTTGATACTTTCATATCTATGCTTGATCTTGCCGAGGAGATAATTCACAATACCGAGTTTGAGAAAATGATGTTTTCGATTGATATGGGGGTTGTTGGACCTCTATACTATGTGAGCTCAAGATGTAGAGATCCGGTGGTTAGACGTAGGGCCATTGCACTTTTAGAGGAAGCGCCGCTGTTACAAGAAGGGGTTTGGAATGCGGGTATGACGGCAAGGGTTGCGAGGAGGGTGGTGGAAATTGAGGAAAGGGGAATGGAGGTGCGTTGTGCGGGAGATGTGCAGGATTGGAGGAGGATTAATGATGTGAGTCCGGTGTTTGATAAGGAGAGGAGGTCTATTACGTTGAGGTACAGTAGAAGTAGTATTAGCCCGCGAAACCCTTCCGTTTTCAGTCTTGGGACTGATGAGGTTCTTCAAACACCCATTGAGAGGGTTGCCGATGTCGAAGAACTGATCCTTGTTGATCAGCTTCGTGGAGAAATAGAAGGGTTTCAGTATGGTATAGATAGTAATGGAGGAAACAAGGAACATTGTGTTGTTGTGGAAAGATTTGAATGGTAGAGATTGTTTGAAATAAGTTGTTAGAATGTAAATACCACAAGGTTAAATTGAAGATTCATTGAGTCGTGAACTGACTATTTCACAATTGAGATCAATCTATTCTCAGGAAACTGTCCATTTTGGATTGTGTGTTTCGTCAACAACAATCCAGTTTTTGACAGACACTCAATAAATCAAATGTGTTGATTTCATTGCTTCTATACTTCTCAATGGGCTCCAGTACTGTAGGTTGCAAGGTAACCATGATAACAATAGCGACATGTACGATTTCATTTGGAGGATGTCCCCGCTCAGACTCCAATCCACCGCAATGCCATCTTTCACGGTGTGAAACAACATAAAATCATACTGCGCATGCCGAATGATCCAACAAACTCCACGCAGAAAAGAACAGAAACCCCGCCTCCCAAATTCGAGGACTGTTCCGCTTCATTCATCAAACATAAATCAGTGGCAAACTTCCCATCTTAAGCCGAGCTACACAGCTGAAATAAATTGGGCAGAAGCTGGAGAGTGGATATACACACAGCCTGTAAAAAAAGCGGCATACAAAGGATCAAGATCCATCGCGATTTAGCGGATGCATCCGTAATTGAGCTCTATATAAATCCATGTTCATGTATACCCTGAGAGATGTGGCAAAAAGAAGGAGAAAATAAGTCGCCATGCTTCGGGAAGTGGCGTATTCTCACATGTTCAATTTGATATTCTAGGCTCTGACATAAGAAGTATGGTTCGAAAGGAATAAATACTGGAGATTGTGAAAATTATAAAAGAAGGTGAGGTTGAAAAATTGAAGAAAAATGACATCAAAAAAGAGGAAGGAAGTGGCTGTGAGGTTTGGGTTTTCAGTCCAACGAGATAAGGTCGCCAATGCGGTCTATGGTACAACGAAGGTGGCAATCGAGAAAATGAAATCACTGTCTTTTTGCGATTTGTACAAAACATTGGAATTTATTTCCGAGTAAGAGATAAAGATTTAATTACAAAATATTGAGGATACGAAGGTGGTAAGTACCATTGAAACTTGAGCAGGAGCAGCGCTCAAAAAAATTCCATTGCGGGTGGAAATAATATTAATACTGGACAAGAGATGTTGAACATCATTATCGAATCGCCGGGCTCCACTACCCAGGCAGTGTAAGCTGATGATAATATTGGGAAACCACGAGGCAAAAACCTAAGCTGGTTGTCACTGTCAGTCTCAGTGGCCAATACAAGCATCGCATAACCAGGATAGAAAGAGAGAGAAATGGCAGGCAGTCAA